>CAUYRH010023978.1:0-15057 GCA_963574655.1 Perodicticus potto | reverse complement strand
TGTAGAGACAGAGTCTTACTTTATCACCCTCGGTAGAGTGCTGTGGCGTCACACAGCTCACAGCAACCTCCAACTCCTGGGCTTAGGCGATTCTCTTGCCTCAGCCTCCCGAGTAGCTGGGACTACAGGCGCCCGCCACAATGCCCGGCTATAGTGCTGTGATTTCTGTTTTCCTTTCTGGACACAACTGCCAAGTCCCCAGGGTCTACCCCAGCCAACGGCCATCCCTGAGTTGATGGCTCCCTATTTTTTAGCTTGGGCAAGTCAGTTTTCCGGCTTTCACTTTCTCCTTCCCTCTGTAAAATAAATGATGCATCTCTGAGGTGCCTTTCAGATTTTGTGCTATCAATTTGGGCCTCAGTCTTTTCATCTAGCAAATAGACTTGGGATGTGCCAGGTGAGATGGTGCATTTATTTGATCATGAAAGCTATATATACCTGTTTGGGGTTTGAAACCAGTGGGTTCTTCCTGTCCAGGTCCCCATGCTCACCTTAGGGTAGTAGAGATGGCAGACCTCACCCAAATCTTTGCCTGTCACCACGCCTAGCCGAGCAGCCAGTCTCTGGCAGAGCAAGCCCAACACGGTGGCCCAGAGCAGTACCCAGAGCAGCTGTGAGAAGGCAGGGATAGGCTTTCAGCTAGAGGGGCCAGTCTCAGAAAGTCCCTGGGGTTGGTGGTACCCTCTAATCAAGAACTCCTTGGGGAGAAGGTGGGAGAGATATAGCAAGAAGACCAACCCCCTCACCCCATATACCCCACACTGACAGGGCTACACTGGGGACCCTTTCCTGGCCTGTTTGAACATGACACCTGCTCCCAGTAATACCATTCATTCATGCCCTAGGGAAACATGGCAAGCAGGGAACTCCACCCACTTAGCCCAGTCAACTCCCTCTCCACCCAGCCCTGTCTCAGGTCCCAACTCAGTCACTTTGAATTCAGCCACGGCGCCAGACTGGAGATCTGACTCGATGTTTCCTGGGTCCAGGAAAGCGATGCTCATTAGGAAGCCAGGCCCTGTGAATGCCCACAGCTTCCGCAGACTGAATGTGCCCTGGGGATGGGAACAGGTTGATGGGGTCCTGAGAGTAGTGGAGGTGAAGGCAGCTGGCCTTGGCCAGCCTCCAGCTAAGCCCACAGGACCCTGAGCCCCTTGGGCCAGCCCGCCCTCCAGTCCTCAAGCCTGGAGCTGCCCCCCACGGAGTGGGACATGGATGGAGGAACCAGTAGGATTTGCTGAGTCACAGAGGAACTGCTTTCTGGAGCCATCACATTCTCAGTGGCCAGCCTGCCCCTGACCTCCCTGCCTCTTGCAGACTCTGACTCAGCAGGTCCTCAGAGCCCCAAGAAGGGGCTTTCAGGGAGATAGGCCCCCTGGTCCAGCTCCTCCCTCCTCAGCCCCTTCTCAGACCACTCTCTGGGGTGCACTGAGGTTCTGATCACTCCACCCCATTCCAGGGCTTGGTCTATTAGTTTAGGAATCTGCTAAAGATTCTGGAATGTGGGTTACAGCATCCCAGATGCCAGCTGGCAGCCTCCTCCATGTCTATGCCCTGTCCTGGTCCTTTCCTTAAATACTAAAATGCATCCTCCAGTTTCCAGTCCTAATTCACCCCATGCCCCTTTTCCCTGATAGGGAGGCTCAGACTCATTTGCAAAGCCATTTGATAATTTTTAGACAAATACTGAGCACCCTGCCTAAGTGCTGGGGTTAGAGACAGTTGTCACTGTCTGTCACTGCAGCTCAGAGCTGGAAGGGACTTGCCACAGTTACAAGAAGACTCCCTTCTCCCAGTATGAGATCCCACTGGATCCTGCCAATCCCAAAAGCCCCCAGGAAGTTTCCAGCATTCCCACCGATTTTGTGTCTGGGATGCGGATCTTCTCACTCAGGTAGGTCTCTCTGGGAGGCGCTTGCTGTGGTCCTGGGCTGGGTGGGCTGGAGATGGAGCCATAGCTGGGCCTGCTCAGCGTTTGGGGACCCCTGTTACCTGTGAGGGGCCCCATGAAACACGGTGAGTGTCCTGCCTCTTGCTGGTGGCCCAGGATCTGCCCTCTCTCCTACTTCCTGCGCTCTTGGCAGAGTGGAGAAATTAAGATCTGGTCCCCATCTAGGGTCCATCACCTCCACCCCTCAACCAAACATTACAGAAGATGTATGTATGGGAAGCAGAGGCTTCAGAATTACTTCCCTCCCATGTGAGCCCAGAGAGCCCCAAATTCTGATCTCTGCCAGACAGAAAAGAGACACTGGACTTGGAGAAGGGCAAGCTGAGTGTGCATGTTTAGCCTTGGCCTGATCCTTGTCTGCCAGCAGCTGAGAAAGCTCCAGGGACTGAAATCCATACAGATGACACCAAGGAAAGCCAGGTGTGAAGGCTGTGAAGGATCCAGCCCCAGTGAGTCTCACCCACTGAGTCCCCTCCTCTCTCTACCCCCCACCCCAATCAGGCTGTGTCCTTGGAGGCCACTACTCACTTGCCATGAAGACACAGGCTTCAGGTACTCTCTGAGTGTGAGCAATGTGCTGGGCAGCTCCTCGCTTTGTACCCCCTCTCTGGGCACTGGTGTGAGAGAGTGTGCTAGCCCACACCCTCTTACTCATCCTGACTGGACTCTTGCCTCTTACATCACGATTGACTTCACATTCACACATTCTCTCTCTCTCTCTCACACAGACACACACTCTCACACATAGGGTGTTGAGAAATATTTGCCAAAGGCAGAAGTAGTCAGTTCTGGGAAAGGTCTGGTCACACCCAGTCAGGGACCTTTGTTCCCCTCCCAGGCTGCCCTGTGCCATAACACATCCGTTCCCCTTCCAGGCACCCCAATACACTGTGCCTCTAAGTTAGCTCTGATTTCAGGAACTTCCTGCCCCTTGAGCATTCTAGTCCAGAGCCCACGATTACACTCCACTCTGCCACACACACAAGTAGGCAAGCCCCTTTTCTCCTCAATCTGGAGCCCCAAGGCCACTGGTTGGCCTAATGGGAGGAGGGAGTCTTCATGGCTTCTGAGACCTCAGTTTCCCTTTCAGGGTTTTAGGGACAGATGGTCGATGCAGGCTACAAGCTAACGGCCTGAAGCAGGTTATACAGTTTAGCACCTTCACCACATAGAGGGAGCAAACTTGAAGGGGCCAATGACAGCCTTGAACATCTAGCACTTAACCCAAGACAGCAGGAAACTTGAGGTTAGAGTCTTTTCCAGGCTTGCAGCATGAAAAGAACCAACTTAGCCTCTTCAGCATGATAAAAGTCAAGAGCAATGTGCGGATTTACAACTGCTGCGGCAATCCCTGGAAACAATGGTACAAGGTTTCAAGAGGGAGGACCCCTAAGTTCTAAGAAAGTCTCACCTCTTTTTTTTTGAGATAGAGTTTCATTTTGTTGCTCTCAGTAGAGGTGTCACAGCTCACAGCAACCTCTAACTCCTGGGCCTAAGCGATTCTCTTACCTCAGCCTCCCAAGTAGCTGGGACTACAGGCGCTGGCCACAAGGCCCAGCTGTTTTTAGAAAGGAGGACTTACCCAGACCAGCAGAGGCAGCAGCCAGAGTGGCTGCAGCCTGTGCCCTCTCCTGCCCACCTGCCCTGGGGTCTCTTTTCCCCTCCTCCTCCTCTTTCACCCCCCCTTCATCCTCTGCCCACCCGCGGGGTGGGGGTGGGGCTCGACTTCCTCCTGGCCTCCCGTCCTTCCCATTCCTGCCCGTTCCCCTTTTCCCCTCAGTTGCCTCGCACCTGCAGTTTTTAGCTTTTACCCCGACCAGTGACCAAAGACCTGACCACTCAAAGTCCAGCTCCCCAGAACAGTGCTCAGCATGGATACCGGTGTGATTGAAGGTGGATTAAATGTCACTCTCACCATCCGGCTACTTATGCATGGAAAGGAAGTTGGCAGTGTCATTGGCAAGAAAGGAGAATCAGTTAAGAAGATGTGTGAGGAGAGTGGTGCATGTATTAACATCTCAGAAGGGAACTGTCCTGAGAGAATTATCACTTTGGCTGGACCCACTAATGCCATCTTCAAAGCCTTTGCTATGATCATTGACAAACTGGAAGAGGACATCAGCAACTCAATGACCAATAGCACAGCTGCCAGTAGACCTCCAATTACCCTGAGGCTGGTGGTCCCTGCTAGTCAGGGTGGCTCTCTAATTGGAAAAGGTGGTTGCAAGATCAAGGAAATACGAGAGAGTACAGGGGCTCAGGTCCAGGTGGCAGGGGATATGCTACCCAACTCAACTGAGTGGGCCATCACTATTGCTGGCATTCCGCAATCCATCATTGAGTGTGTCAAACAGATCTGCATGGTCATGTTGGAGACTCTCTCCCAGTCCCCCACAAAGGGCATGACCATCCAGTCCCGACCCAAGCCGTTCAGTTCTCCGGTCATCTTTGCAGGTGGTCAGGTCTATACCATTCAAGGACAGTATGCCATTCCACAGCCAGATTTGACCAAGCTGCACTAGTTGGCAATGCATTTTCCCATGACATATGGCAACACCGGATTCAGTGGCATTGAATCCAGCTCTCCAGAGGTGAAAGGTTACTGGGGTTTGGATGCATCTGCTCAGACTACTTCTCATGAACTCACCATTCCAAATGATTTGATTGGCTGCATCACTGGGCATCAGGGGGCCAAAATCAATGAGATCCGTCAGATGTCTGGGTCGCAGATCAAAATTGCGAACCCAGTGTAAAGATCTACTGACAGACAGGTTACCATACCTAGATCTGCTGCCAGCATTAACCTGGCTCAATATCTAATCAATTCAGGCTTTCCTCAGAGACGGGTGGCATGGGGAGCAGCTAGAACAAT
Organism: Perodicticus potto; assembly: GCA_963574655.1. Classification (NCBI taxonomy): domain Eukaryota; kingdom Metazoa; phylum Chordata; class Mammalia; order Primates; family Lorisidae; genus Perodicticus; species Perodicticus potto. The sequence goes on along the minus strand of CAUYRH010023978.1, from coordinate 10,234 downwards.
GCAGATTCATCCATTATCCCTTTCTGCTGTTGACCACCACCCATGATCCATCTGTGTAGTTTCTGAACAGTCAGCGATTCGAGGTTTTAAATAGTTTGTATATTTTCAGTTTCTATACACTTTATCATCCACTCGTGATTTTTTAATTAAAGCGTTTTAATTCTTTTCTCTGTTCAGCTGTTAATGCTGAGATCCATCCATATTTAGTTTTATAAGCTTCTCCTTGTTTTTTTTTGTTTTTTTTTGGGGGGGGGCTCATTAATTTTTCTGTTTGTTATGGAAATGTAAAAGTGGAATATTAATACATTTCAGTTTAGTTCTGTAATGTCAGGAATTTTTCAAAAAAATTAAAAGATGGACTGGAGCTTTTTCTTTGTGAATAGAAACTGGATGCCAAAAAAAAAAAAAAAAAAGACTTTGGAAATTAGGTAATAATGAATTTTCTACTGAAAAAGTAAAGATGAAAAATTAAAGAAATTAACAAGTTACCAGCATCAAATACAAGTTCTATTATATCACCTATACATGACAATACAATAAAAAACCCTGAGAACAAACATTTCAAGATTATGAAAAAAATATCAAAAATGTTCAATCTTAATAAAAAGAAAAAAATTAATGTACTTCTGCCTAATGCCTTTCACTTAAAAAAACAAAAAATTATGTACTGATATTTTGCATTTAGAAATGTATAATTTTATACATGGTAACAGCTACTGATAGAAACTATACAGATATGTAACACACTGCTGGTTACAAGGTGCACTGGCACAACTCTTCTGGAAAAGTGTTTTGGTAATACATACGTATGATGAGCCATAAAAGTTTTCAATAAGTAATTCTATTTCTGAGGTTTATTATAATCAAAATGTCAAAATGTTCACTCTAAAAATTTTTTTTTTTCAGCTTTTGGCTGGGGCTGGGTTTGAACCCACCACCTCCAGCATATGAGGCCGGCGCCCTACTCCTCTGAGCCACAGGTACCACCCTCACTCTAAAATTTTTTTTCAAACTTTAAAAAGTCTCAAGTATAAAATATATTCACTGCATCATTAAATAGTATAAAATTGGGGAAAGGGTCCGAAAGGAACCCATCTCTATGTAATTATTTTTTCATTTCCTCATTTCTGAAGTTTTAGCAATATAAAATGCTTGAAACACTAAATATTGTTTTAAAAACAATTATTTTATTTTATTTTTTTATTAAATCATAGCTGTGTACATTAGTGCAATCAAGGGGTACAATGTGCTGGTTTCATATACAGTTTTCATCAAACTGTTTAACATAGCCTTCATGGCATTTTCTTTTCTTTCTTTTTTTTTTTTTTCCCAGTGGTAAGACAGAAAAAACAATTATTTTTAAAAAGAAAACTGTATGTTCTAGAAATATACACACTATACAGGAAAAGATGACTATAATTTTTTAAGTTGGAAGAGACTCTTTGACCCTGACATATTATAAAAACTTAGACATCTCTTATTCATGTCATAGCAGCCAAAACATTATAGATAAAACACATTCATCTTTAACCACACTTTTTTTTTTTTAAGTCAGCAGATCAAGTCAATGAGTCACTCTGTAGCACTTAAGAGAATTCTGAATAGCCTAGTCAGAGCACACCACTAGTGAGAAGGAATTTATTTCCAGAATTCTAACATCCTACCTTCACTCTCAGTTCTTTCTTCCTACCCCTGGTACCTACCTCTCTTCTGAGAAAAAAATCCCTTCCTCCTCCCACAAAGTCCCTATTGCTTTCTTTCTGTTCTTGTCCTAAACTGGCTATTCATAATCCCAAATAAGACTGTTAATGAATTTAGGAGGACTTTTGTTTCCTTTTTTTTTTTTTTCTGAGATAGAGTGTCACTCTGTCACCCTGGGTAGAGTGCTGTGGCATCTAAGCTCACAGCAACCTCAACTCCTGAGCTGAAGAGATCCTCCTGCCTCAGCCTCCTGAGTAGCTAGGACTACAGGCGCTTGTCACAACCACCAGCTAGTTTTTCTATTTTTAGTAGAGAAGGGGTCTCGCTCTTGCTTAGGCTGGTTTCGAACTCCTAAGCTAAAGTGATCCACCCGCCTCAGCCTCCCAACGTGCTGGGATTACAGGTGTGAGCCACCATGCCCCCCCCTGTAAATCAGTTCTGAACTTGGACATGAAAGCATTTTCAGACAGATAAAGCCAATCTTATATACCGATTACTGGGCCAGATTTCATATGTTGACTTAATCTAAACTTGCACTCCTATTTATAAGAATCAATGGTACTGTAACACCACATAGTGCCTATAGCATTTACTATGCACTAGGCACTGTTTTCAGAGTTTCACACATGTTGTTTAATTCTCCTCACAAAATGCCTCTGTAAAGACAGATACCATTATCTCCATCTCACTGCAAGAAAATGAAATCACAAAATAAAGCTTCTTGACCAAGTTCACAGAGCAAGTAGGCACTGCTGATAATGATCACAAGGTTTCTGAAAGTCTCCTACATCCCAGTGCAGGATCCCAAACCACTTTAGCCCTGGCGGTGAGACTGGCAACTCTTTCCCCTCAACTTCCTAATGGACAAAGAGCATCTCCAAGGTCCCACAGCTTGACAAAAAATGCTTGAAACACTAAATATTGTTTTAAACAATATTTTAAATATTGGGGATATCCTCAGGGCCTTCTAAACTCCAGGTGGCTCCATCTTAGTATCTTGACTGCTCCTGCCTTCTCTTTTGAGAGTTTGGGTTACATATTAGTTTGCCTGATTCTCCTACTTTCTGTTGTTGCTATCTTTACTTCTGGTCAAGAATTTCCTTCTTCCTTGGGCCACTACAAAACAGAACTAACACTTTCAGCTTTTTAAAACTACCTTGCTACTCCTAAAGGAAAAGTATAGCTTATATTTCAAGAAACAAGGAAGGCAAAAAATAAGAAGTACATCTTCCTCCACAAAAATCATGTTCTGAAAGTTCACAATTACATGACTAAATAAGTACTTTTGTTGTGATATTAACTGGGGAGAAAGCAGGAAAGCAAGCTGTAAATCTATAACATAGTCTAATCTACAGGGGCGAGAAAGATAACTTAAAAAAAATAAAATCACCAAACTATTAATGTAAGTGGTTATTGGGTAAGAGGATTATGAATGGTATTTAAAATTTTTGTCCACTTTTCCATATTATTAAAATATGAGACTATAATAATATGCCTAAAATTAGAAAAGCAGCAGTAATTTAGAAAAAACTTCTTTCTTTTTCTTTTTTCTTTTTTGAGACAGTCTCACTATGTTGCCCTTGGTAGAGTGCCGTGGTGTCACAACTCACAGCAACCTCAAACTCTTGGGCTTAAGCGATTCTCTTGCCTCAGCCTCCCAAGTAGCTGGGACTATAAGTGCCCGCCACAATGCCTGGCTATTTTTCTGCTGTAGCTGTCGTTGTTTAGCCGGCCTGGCCCAGGCCCAAACCCGCCAGCCTCGGTATATGTGGCTGGCACTGCAACCATTGTGCCACGAGCGCGGAGCCAAGACTCCTTTCTCTGATCTACTCTTTCTTCTATCCACACTTCTAATGAAAAATAAGGGCATAAAAAAAGAAAAATCCTGTATTGTGATTATTGAAAAGGGTTTAAATATGTTTTCTTCCATTTAAATTATTATGAAGAATTGGTGAACCTCCTCAATAATTTTTCAATGCAGGAGGACAGAAGTGAAAGGAAGAAGTAAAGAGGAAAATGGGATCTGTTTACTCTTCCCTCCCCACCTCTCTACTTGGCCACTGTCAATCCAATCTGTATTATTTATTCCTTTTATATCCAGATTAGTGAATTACTTAACAGTAAGGTGTATGTCTTAATTGTCTTTTTATTCCCAGTGCCCAGAGTTATTAAAAGGTAAAACGAGGATCCAAAATCTCTGTTCAACAAGATAGATCTCATTTGTTCAACAAATGGAAAGTACAAACAAGACATTATCTGCCTTTATGAGACTCATTTTCTCGCAGGGCAGACAGGGCACTCTACCGAGGGCTACAAAGTAAAACTGTCTCAGAAAAGCCCCAAAACATACCAAATACATGATGGTACATGCCTTAACATACCTCTCATATGATATAACGGGCACAAAGAAAGGAAATGTCAGTTCTACTTGTGACTCAGGTAAGGGTCTTTGGGGAACAGCTGAGTTTCAAAAAATAAATATAAATTTTCTAGGTAAATAAGGGAAAGAAAGGCATTTCAAGCAGGACAAAATGTGCAAAGGCATGGAGAAATAAAATAGCACAGTAAGTGAAATGTGTATATAAACTACTAGAGACTTTGTTAAAATGCAAACTGATTCAGTAAGTCTAGGATGGGACCTAACGTTCTGTAGTAATACAAGTTCCTAGGTAAAGCCAATGCTGCTGGTCCACAGACCACAGTCTAAGTAGCAGGGGCTGCGGCTACTTAACAACACTGTACACAGGACACGTGTGTTGGGATAACAGTAGGATATGCAGTCTCACCAAAGGACAGTAAATTGTTTAACTACTAGAAGTATCTCAGCTTAACAGGGACACTCTACCTTAATAAGCAATAATGGTGTACTCAGGAATTTTAAGATTAGCACCATGAAACCATGACAACTAATGAAAGAATGAGAAAGATGAAGAAAGTCTGAAGCAAGCAGATAAGATAGGAAAAACAACAAGCATATCTAATTTTTAATGCTATAGTAAATCTCAAGTTATACATGAATCAAAATGAAGAATTTTTACTTACAAAATCATCTTCACCTTCTGCTAAACCATAATTAGGTAACATAGCTCCCTCCATTGTGGTACTCTTAAACACTCCCTTAATTTTGCTCCCTATTCTGCTGATTCCAAATGATTCTCCTCTTTTCTGTGTGCTCCTAAATATTAAACAAAAATGTGTATCAGGCACATAGCAAGTTATCACAACAGTCCAGTTTATTATACAAAACCATAAAAAAAGATAAATAGTTTTGAAAATGGTAAACTAACAGTATAGCTAATATAACTTTTGGAGTTTTCAAACACAGATTAAGCATCAACATCTCAGAAGCCAAAAAAAAGTACTTAATGTTTAAATTTGGGGAATATATGAAATAATATTTATTAATAAATATTTGAATTTACCTACTGTAAACTTCAAAACATTAACCAACCTAAAATTTTTAAAAGGTGAAAGCCCCCTAGTGGTATAAAGTTCTTACTGCCGTACATATTTTAAAATGCGTGTAATATACAAAATTGTGTAAGAACTGTTCAAAACAGAACATCTATTTAGAAACACTATACAACTAGAATAACATAATATAAAAATATACATATAAAACTATGACCTTCTCAGTAGTTTATTTGTTCTCTATAACTGACAAATATTTAAGAAAAATTCAATTTTATAATCACATAAATACTCAAAAGATGAACGAGTATAAAATACATCTTATTTAACTTCAAGGTAATAAAAAAAGATAAAATGCCAAAGGGAAGGGTTGGCAATGAATGTAAGGATAAAAGCAAATGTTATATAAGGAAACAGCTTACTGTGCCTTAAATATTACATATCAGCAATTTTTTTAAAAAGTGAATTTCTATAGTCCCAGCTACTCGGGAGACTGAGGCAAGAGAATCGCCTAAGACCAAGACCTAGAGGTTGCTGTGAGCTATGACGCCAAGGCACTGTACTGAGGGCAACAAAGTAAGACTCTGTTTCTCTTTAAAAAAAAAAAAGTGTATTTCTAAAAACAGAAACAGCTGAAAAACAACATAATTAAAAGTAACAAAAATTTCCTCCATCAGAGGCTATTGCCTCATGTTTCAGCAAATAAAACTATAATATTTATCCAATTTAAAACTCACATTCACTATGTAATGCTACTCTTATAAGATTCTGTAATAATAAAAAGCTCTAGAGTAAGCCAATGCTGCAGGTCTATGGACCAGTCTGCATAGCAGGGGCTCAACACACCTATTAACTTTGCTGTATACCTGTGTGTTTTGAATGCTTTACTTAATATATAGCTATTATTCCTACAAGCAAAATTTAAGATATCTACTGACATAATACAACAACTACAGAAATGAAACTAAACTGATCAAGTTTCAAATATACCGACTGTATAATGATGTGTATTTTACATATGTCTGAGAACACATCAAACTTACTTTAAAACTGGAAAAATACTAAGTAGTTAAATAGCAAAAAGGGTATTTAAAATACCTTATATTATCTAAACAAGCAGAAAATGTTTTTTAAATCCACAATTGTAGACACAGTTCTGACAGAAGAAATGTTTCCAAAGACAAGTATGAAAATATCATTAACATCTCTAGAACCAAGAAAGATTATTACAGTCTATAGAATATAGATTACAAAATAATTAGTTTCTAAAATATAACATTTTAAAAACATCTAATTTGTGATTATGCCCAGAAATACAGAATCATATAATGCTTAAGAAAAAAAAAAGCTCTTTAAACATAAAAAAATCCTAAAAATCCTAAAAATAACTTAGCAGAACCAACAACAAATGTGAGACAACAGCCTTGAAAAGACACCAGCAAAATACACAATGAAGACATCTTAAAAGTATAAGAACATCCTTATTTTATGATAAACTATATCACACTATTTCAAAAAGGAAATATCAAGGATCAAAGCAGAGATTTACTCTAAAAGGTCATCCTAAGTAACTGATATGAAGGAAGTAAATGCACAGTGTTCTGTCTTTCCCTTTCTAGTTATAATTAGATTGTCTAGAATGTACTTTCTGGATTTAAACAGATAATACTGAAAAGAATCACATGCTGAAGACTTACCGAAAATCATCCAAACTTAGGCTACCTCTGCAATAACAGATATGTGAAATTATATAAGAAGGGGAAAGAAAACCCAAGTATTAAACAAATTTCACTTTCGAGCACAAAATTTAAAAGCTTTACAAGTTACATAGGCTAGCATTCATCTTTATAAAGGGAAGAAATCCTTAGGAATAACATGGTAAAGGTAAGGGAAATCCAAGCACGAACAGTTTTTGTGTTTGTGTGTATGAAGTCTCTCATACTTTCCACTGTGTCAAATGGTATTTTAAACAGCAGGGATATGATTCGTGTTAAAGTTTATGCTTCACGGCTGTAACCAATACTTAGGGAAAAGCAAAGAAATATTTTCACCAAAAACCATAAAGATATTTTTCATTGTTCGGAAAAGTTACTACATGTATATTTCTACTCTACAAGAATATTTAACATTCAAAAAATTTCAGACACGGTGAAAAAACGAGACATGGTGGCTCGTGCCTGTAATTCTAGGCCAACGTGAGAGGGTGACTTGAGGTTAAGAGTTCAAAACCGGCCTGAGCAAGAGCAAGACCCATCTATAATAAAAACAGAAAAAATTAGCCAGTCTTGGGTGGCAGGCATCTGTACTCCGAGCTACTCAGGAGGCTCATACTTGAGCTCAGGAGTTTCAGATTACAATGAGCAATGACGACGCCACTCACTCTAGCTGGAGCAACACAGCAAGACTATCTCAAATTTAAAAAATAAAAAATAAATTCACATCTATTCCTACAACACTTGGTTCTGTAAAAAAAAACAATGCAATCTATTTTCCATGTGCCTATGATTTTCACACATTTCCTTATATTACCTATCTAAAATCTGCCCTGCTTTTTGATTTACCTACTTCTCTCTTTGTACTACATCTCTAATTTATTTATATATTTATTAGATACTTGCTCAAACTGGAAGATGCTGAGAATAATAAGAACATCAACTTTTTTTTTTTTTTACCTGCGCTTGAATATTTATTGCAGAACAATTCACAATTGCAAGATGTAGAAATGCCCATCAATTAATGAGTGGATTAATAAGATGTGTTATATGTATCCCATGGAGTGCTACTCAGCCATAAATGAACATCAATTTTGTAGATTTACAGATTTGATGTCTTTATCAATTTTGTACATATAATATTTTAAGACAAATCAGAACATTAATTGTCCAGTTTACAGACTGATAAAGTTTCTCTCTTCTGTTATTTCTCTTTAGGTGATTTAACGGCACACTTACATTTCCAAGGGGAAAAAGAAAAATCTCACCACTTTTATACCCTATAAATATTCTAACAAAAAGTTTCTTCTCCCAGATACTCAGGAGGCTGAGGCAGGAAGATCACTTGAGCCCATGAATTTGAGTTTGCTGTGAGCTAGGCTGACATCATAGCTCTAGCCTGGGCAACAGAGCAAGAATGTAAAATTAAATTAAATTAAGTTAAATTGAAATTAAAATTTAAAAAAATAAAACAAAATGTTTCCCTTAAAAAGAAAACCACTTTCCTAAATTCTGAGTTATCTATGGATTTTGTTATACATGTAATCTCTAAATACCTACTGAAGACAATGATGCTATTACAGAATGATAAGCATCGCAAATTTAAACAAACACACAACCTACCTGTTGAATTTTGAATTGCGTGTTGGTGATTCTGCACCTCTTAAGAGTTGTCTGAAATACTTCAAAAAATGAATAATAATTATGGTTGATTAAATTAGTATTTAAACGTGAAACATGCTACTTTATCTTACTACTTTGCAATTTTTTAAAAAAGATATTTAAATCAAGTGAATACAACCACAGTCAAATAGGGTAAGGATGAAAAGAATGCAAATGGAGATAATGTCCATAGGTCTATAAATAATGTAAGCATAAGATGAATGAGGTTTCTATATCACTGCAGTACAACAAAGCTACTTGGGCATATAGCAAATCAGGTAGACCAATTTGGTCCCAATCTACCTAGTCACATAAACACAAACATGTTTCCGGTATACAGAATTGTTTTTATGAATAACTTGGAATCTCCATTAAATTATAGAATAGAAAAGAGTATTCACTTTGTTAACATTGTTTTTTCTATTTATTTTGTTATCTGAATCACTCATCTAACAAATCAGAGCCACTATTAAATTCTACATGAAAATCCTCAAAGTTAATATCTCAACTTACCTCATCACTGTGGCAGAACATAGGAGTGAACACGTTCTCCAAGAGAGAAAGAACATGTTCATATGCTTCAAAAAGACATCTCATTGTTTGAAGTTTCACAACATCTACATAAGGACCTTCAGCAACTATTAAAAAAATTATATTGTAGAAATTATTTATAGGTAACATATATATTACACATTGTTTTGAAATTCATTACAGTGAAAGAGCATAAAAAGAATCTTAAAACTATGTTTTATAAATTCCACTGTAAGTACACTAGAAAGAAATTAGAACACAAAGCTCTAGTTCTGACAAACTTTAGTCATGTCAATCATGAATAAGTTTTTTCCTCAAAACTTTCCTCTTATTAGCAAAATAGGATAATAACTACCCATGTAACTCACACAGCTATTGCAATAACAGAGAATTTGTGGGAAAACTCTTTGAAAACTATAAAAAAGGTGAAGAATTCATTCTCATCATCTTTGACTTACTTCTTTGAATCTCTTCTACAATGAAGGGATCAAATCTAATTTTGTCAATACTTTCATCCAAACAGTAAGTTTTATAAATCTTCTGCAACTCTTCATGAAGAGATAGCATTTCATCATTTGATAACTCTGGTCGCAAAATTCTATCATTAAATTCCTCTAACAGATGAGAGAAAGAATGAGAAAAAATAAATCATTTTAATCTAATTCATTTTAAGTTTTTAAAAGATGAGTAAAATAACTATTCCAATAATAGAGAAACAGTCAATTTTTATATAACATGAAAAATCTGAGTACATAAATAGCAATACAAGTTTGCTAAAATTTAGAATAGTAAACACACTCCAAATAGTTTATTTATTTATTTTTCTGTCCTGGGTAGAATGTCATGGCATCATAGCTCACAGCAACCTCAAACTCCTGGGTTCAAGCAATCCTCCTGCCTTACCCTCCCACCACAATGCTTAGCTAGTTTTTCTATTTTTAGTAGACATGGGGTCTCACTCTTGCTCTGGTTACTCTTGAACTCCTGAGCTCAAACAATCCACACACCTCAGCCTCCTGAGTGCTAAGATTACTGGTGTGAGTTACTGTGCCTGGTCTTCAAATAACTTCTTTTTTTTTTTTTTTTTTTTTTGAGACAGAGCCTCAAGCCGTCACCCTAGATAGAGTGCTGTAAGCAAGCATCCCAGCTCACAGCAACCCCCGATTCCTGGGCTCAACCAAGGCTCCTGCCTCCGCCTCCCAAGTAGCTGGGACCAC
>CAUYRH010023977.1:0-46420 GCA_963574655.1 Perodicticus potto | reverse complement strand
GAACTCCTGAGCTCAAGCGATCTGCCTATCTTGGCCTCCCAGAGTGATAGGATTACAGGGGTGAACCACTGCACTTGGCCTCTGACAAGTCTTTTTTTTTTTTTTTATTAAATCATAGCTGTGTACATTAATGCAATCACGGGGTACAGTGTGTTGGTTTCATCTACGATCTGAAATATTTTGGTTAACATAGCCTCCATGGCATTTTCTTGGTTATTGTGTAAAGACCTTTATATTCTGCATTCACTAAATTTCACCTGTACCCTTCTAAGATGCTGACAAGTCTTTAAACCCTTTTAAAGAGTTGTGATATTCTTCCCTTTAACCTTTCATAGCACATAGTGAAAACCTACCACATGCCCCAACTTGTACCAACCACTATGAAGATCAAATTCATAATCACCATAATAATAGTAATAATAACTATCATTTACTGAGGACTGTCAGAGGCATGAGGCACTTTACTTACACAACTTCATCTAATCTTCTAAACCACATTGTGAAGTGGGTACCATTATTATTGTTGTTTTTCAAACAAAGAAACTAAGATTTGGAGTGGTCAAGATACAGTTGAGTTATAAGATGACAGCATCAAAGGGCTTAGAATCTAAATAGGAATGTAAGATCAACTTGAAAAAAAAAGTATTGAAAAATACTGCCAGGTGTAGCGACTCACGCCAGTAATCCTAGCACTCTAGGAGGCCAAGCAGGGTGGATGACCTGAGTTCACGAGTTCAAGACCAGCCTAAGCAAGAATGAGACCCCATCTCTAAAAATAGCCAGGCATTGTGGCAGGCACCTGTAGTCCCAGCTACTTGGGAGGCTGAGGCAAGAGAATCACTTGAGCCCAAGAGTTTGAGTTTGCCATGAGCTGTGACACCATGGCACTCTACTGAGAGCAACAAAGTGAGACTCTGACTCAAAAAAAAAAGAAAAAAAAAGGAGAAGAAGAAAGAAGGCCAGGTGTGGTGGCTCACACCTGCAATTCCAGCACTCTGGGAGGCCAAGGCGGGTGGGTTGCCTGAGCTCACAAGTTCAAAACCAGCCTGAGCCAGAGCAAGACCTCGTCTCTAAAAAAAAAAGACATTGTGGTGGTCACCTGTAATCCCAGCTACTTAGGAGGTTGAGGCAAGAGAATCACTGAAGGAATTGAGGTTGCTGTGAGCTGTGACACCAAGGCACTTTACCAAGGGCAACAAAGTGAGACTCTGTCTCAAAAAAATATATATATATTATATACAACTACGCACTGCACTTCGTAAAGTAGCTCACTCATCCTATAGAATAGACAGTAAGGCCTTTCTCCATAGTCAGGAAATTCAACCACCTGGATGATTCTTCACTTGGTTGATGCATAGATGCCCCAGATTTAACATGTAAAAATTCCAGTATTCAACTTCCTCTAACCCTAAACTTGGTTTTTCTCTCCTATACTTTATATTGTGGAAGATACATAGGGCTGAATAATGCCCCTCTCTAAAGTGTCCGTGTCCATTATTCACACTTGTGAATATGTCATTTCACCTGGCAAAAGAGACTTAGCAGGTGCGATTAAGTTAAGGACTCTGATGTGGGCTGACTTGTGTCCTACAAAATTCACTTGTTGAAGCCCTAACCCCCAGAACCTCAAAATATGACTGTATTTGGAAATGAGGCCTTTAAAGAGGTAATTAAGTTGAAATGGGATCCTTAGGATCTCCTCCAATCCAATGACTCGTGTGCTTATAAGAAGAAAAAACACACAGGAGGGAAGAACACGAGGGGACAGGATGAAGACGGCCACCTACAAGCCAAAGAGGTCTGAAAAGAAGCCAGTCACTTTGACCCCTTGCTCTCCAATTTCCAATCTCCAGAACTGTAAAAGAAAAAATAAAGTTCTGCTCCAGTAAGATTAGCCCACATCACAAAATCCCCAAACCAGAGAAGCTGGCGTGGATGTGGAGAAAAGGGAACACTTCTACACTGCTAGTGGGAATGCAAACTAATGCGTTCCTTTGGAAAGATGTGTGGAGAACACTTTGGGATCTAAAAATAGACCTGCCATTCGATCTTATAATTCCTCTACTAGGTATATACCCAGAAGACCAAAAATCACATTATAACTAAGACATTTGTATCAGAATGTTTATTGTAATCCAATTCATAATTGGTAAGTCATGGAAGAAGCCCAAGTGCCCATCGACCCAGGAATGGATTAATAAATTGTGGTACGTGTACACCATGGAATATTATGCAGCCTTAAAGAAAGATGGAGACTTTACCTCTTTCTTGTTTACATGGATGGAGCTGGAACATATTCTTCTTAGCAAAGTGTCTCAGGAATGAAAGAAAAGGTATCCAATGTACTCAGCCCTACTACGAAGCTAATTTATAGCTTTCATATGAAGGCTAAAACCCAACTATAGCCCAAGAATATGCGGAAAGGGGTAAGGGAGAGGAGGGGAGGGGGAGGATTGGTGGAGGGAGGGTAATTGGTGGGGCCACACCTACGGTGCATCTTAGAAGGGTACACGTGAAACTTACTGAATGTAGAATATATAGGTCTTAACACAATAACTAAGAAAATGCCATGAAGGCTATGTTAACCAGTTCAATGAAAATATTTCAGATTGTATATGAAACCAGCACATTGTACCCCATGATTGCATTAATGTACACAGCTATGATTTAATTTTAAAAAAATAGATAAACTTCGGTTGTTTTTGCCACTCACTCTGTGGTAGTCTGCTATAGCAGCTCCAGCAAACTACTATAGATCCTAAAACGGGGAGACCATCTTGGATGGTAGGGGCCCCACTTAATCGATGTAATGGCCAATGTTGTATTAAGAGAGGGCAAGAGATGTAACCTGGTTTCTTGTACCCTCAATGAATCTTGAACAATAAAAAAAAAATTCAGTTCAGCAAAATTAAAACATTGCTTTAAAAGCAATGCTGAAATAAAGGTATTTAAAAAAAAAGCCAGAGAGAGGTGTGTGAGACGGAGCAGGGGCCGTGAGAAGATGCTCTGCTGCTGCTTGTCACACTAGGGGACAGGCGGGGAGCCAAAGGGCATGGATGACCTCTAGAAGCCGGAAAAGGCAAAGCAGTGGGTTCCCTCTTGGAGCTCCAGAAAGAACATAGCCCTGCCAACACTTCCATCTTAGCTCAGAGACTGTAGACGTTTCACCTCCAGAACTATAAGGTAATAAATGTAATTTGTGTTCTTTTAAGCCACCAGGTTTGTGGCAATTCGTTACAGAAGCAATAGGAAATAAATGCAGCAGGCTCTGTCACTACCCCTCAGCACCCCCAAACCTGGCCAGTCCACTGCCGTACCTGCTTCTCCCCACCCACCTGCCTTAACACCTTCCTCTAATCTCGTCTGGATTCTTGCAATAGCCTCCAAACTCATTTTCTGTCTTTTAGTCCATTTCACTCGTCCAACTATTCTTTTTCCTTCCATCTAAATGATTCTTTTTTAAAAAACCAATCTGATCAGGTCACTATCCTACTCAAATGCTCCCTCTAATCAGCTTACAAATGGATGCAAGGTCCTGTCCTAACATAGGGAGCTCTCTGTCACCTCCCGTCTGCTTTCCCTTCTAGCCTGGGCTACAAGGCCCCCTCTCTTGAGCCTTGGCACCGTGTATGCTTTTAAGCTTAGGCTGCCTGCCCTCCTCTCTCCAGCCTGTACTACATGACCCCATCTCCCTATCCTGAGCTACCTGCTCCCCCTTATTCGAGTCACTTGAACTTCTGTGAGAACACTGCTCGCCCTCGCCACTTTCTCCTTCCCTGGGCACTCCCTACTCATATCTTAAAATTCACATCTAGTGCCACCTCCTCCAGAAAGCTCTCCCCATAGCTCAGCACCCATAGCTCAGTGAGTAGGGTGCCAGCCACATACACCAAAGCTGGCAGGTTCGAGCCCAGTCCGGGCCTGCTAAACAACGACAACACCAACACTTAAAAAAAAAAAAATAGCTGAGCGTTGTGACTGACGCCTGTAGTCCCAGCTGCTTGGGAGGCTGAGGCAAGAGAATGTCTTGAACCCAAGAGTTGGAGGTTGCTGTGAGCTGTGATGCCACAGCACTCTACCGAGGACAGCATAGTGAGACTCTGTCTCAAAAAAAACAAGAAAAGAAAGAAAGCTCTCCCCAAGGATCCCCCACTCTTATCACCAGTTGGTTTAATTGCCCATCCTCTGTGCTCCTGTGACACACTTTATTTACCTCCAACGGAGTTAGAGACGGGTCCCCCATGGTAACGATGTCTTCACTTGCTTGTAGGTCTAACCTAGGATCCTGCCTTGCATGGGTCTCCCTGTGCCCAGCACAGTGCCTGATGTTGAAGAGCTCGAGTGTTGGTTAGATAAAAGTTGCAGGTAAAAAAGATAGAACTTCATGCACTCATTCACACAATATATGTTTATCGGGCACTCGCTGTCAGTAAAACATTCTGGGATATACAAATATGCATAGGACAGAGCGTCGGCTGGTTGGGCTTTTGTGGTTAGCCAGTGTGTTGAGACATTATTTAAATGACCAGCAGGTGGTAGCATCCAACTGGACCACAAACAACCAGCTTCCAGGGACTGAAAGAATGTACCCTTGTAAAACACAGGAAAGGGTCTGGATAAGCGGAGGTTTCCTGGGACCAGGTCATGACAGCATAAAGGAGGCTGGCAAGCCAGAAACAGAAGAGGCCCATTTATTTGATGGGGAGTCTCCAATAAACGCCAAATGAATGGCTGCATTGTGACACAGGCTTTCCTTATTCCAGAAAACAGACAAGTGTGTGGCTCATGGGAGCTTCCGAGAGTGCTGTAAGTTTCCAAGGCATATTGAGCATGAGAGAAGGAAGGGGCTTTTTTTATCAGAAAGCGGGAGAAGGCTTGGCACGCGTAGCACAGTGGTTACGGTGCCAGTCACATGCACCAAGGGTGGTGGGTTCAAACTCGATCCAGGACAGCTAAACAACAATGACAATTGCAACCAAAAAAATAGCTGGGCTTTGTGGCGGGTGCCTGGACTCCCAGCTACTTGGGAGGCTGAGGCAAGAGAATTGCTTAAGCCCAAGAGTTTGAGGTTGCTGCCACAGCACTCTATCAAAGGCGACAAAGTGAGACTCTGTCTCAAAAAAAAAAAAAAGAAAAGAAAAGAAAGAGGGAGAAAACATAGCAAATTGTATTAAATGAGTCCCAGAGGCTAAGGAAGGATTTTCATCATTAGGCATCCAGTTCCTAATAATTTTATGTAACTTAAATCCAGAAGCTGATTGCTACCATGACTAACACCAGATAGATGTTGTCTTTTTCCAAGGTCAAATTTTGCTCAGGAAAAATGAGAGATGGTTCTCTTCCTTGACCCTGTCTAATAAAGCAGAAACCAAAGCAGATTTACACAAATGAAAGTAAGAGTGAGTCGGAGCATTTGTCCCATAAGTGAAAAAATGGATTAAGGCTGACTGGTCTCCAGGCAACCCATATCAGTACAGTAACCCTGAGTTTAATATATAAAATAGATCATCAAGAGATTCACATAAAATTATTCATGGCTGGCTCTTTGCTGGTTTAATAGATTTTTAAAAGCTGCTTCCTTGCCAACCATCCCATTCTAAACTATCACTGATAAAGACCATGGCCCAAGATATTTCTTCTGCCAAGATTCAAGTGATTCTTATCAGATCTTTCCAAGTAGATTTAAAGAGTTCAACATCTTAAAAAATCATAAATACATAATTAAAAGATTGGGTTTTGACTGTAAATGTATGTAAATATACAGAAGTATTAGTAAATAAGTGATAAGATGACAAATTGATGTCCAGTACAAATTAACATCTCCTAAAAACCAAACCCAAGGTGTATATAAATGTATATAAATGTGAGTCATGAATGGATACCAGATAGAATAATAGACACACGATTAGAATGTTATCCAAACAGCATGGACTCAAATGCATTAGATAATATTTCATTTATCATATATCAATATAATATATATTATCTATATATTTCAAATTGCATAGAAGATTGATTTAGAACAAAATATAACAAAGACAAGTAATTCAAAGTTTTCATTTTCAATGTCTTTAATAAAGTCACAAACCAAGAAATGATGCTCGTTGGAGAAAAGGTTAAGGTGTTTTCTTTTTACGTAAATAGAAAAAAAACAGCAAAAGAATGCATGGCGAGCTTTGGGTCTTTACATGACCTAACGGTTAAACAATTAGCTTTTCAATGAGATTTGGAAGATGGTCTGTTACCCATCGAGTCAGGCGTTCTAAATTCCTATCTTCACTCCACCACCTTCCAGCTGTGGGCAGGACTTTACCTCCCTGTGCCTCTGTGCTCACTTGCTTTTTCTACAAAAAGGTGACAATAATAGTGTCATCTCAAAGGTTCTTGTGACAATGAAATGAGATGATGTAGCAAAGTCTTGGCACAGTGCCAGCACATAGTAAGCACGGGATAGATACCAGTTACTGTTGTGGATATGACCTTGATCTCTTACTTTTACTCCTACTCTTACTTTTTTTCTTGATGCTGATTGAGCCTGGATTGATAGCCAGCTAAAGGAATGTTTCTTTTAATGTTAGCACTGAAGTCAGAAGGTCTAGCTCTTGTCAAGGCTCCACCACTTACCAAATGCGTAGCCCTGACAAATCTCTTAATCGATTTAATCAACTATAAAATGGGAATCATTGGTACTCGACCTTGGTTATCCCTGGTACTCATGCCAGACAACTCTGTTTTTTTGTTTTGTTATGTTTCTTTGATATAAAGCATCGTTCACACGTAAAAATCTAAAGGGGGTAAAGACGATGATGGCTTTAGGATTCAGGGTGCCAGTAAGATAAAAGACTATAGTATTCAGGCCTGGCTAAGCCAGACTGCAAGCTTCCACCTCCAGCTGTCACACCACCACCCTCACCTTCATGGTGACATTTCTCTCCACGTACAAAAAGAAATAGAAGCAGACAGAAAGAGTGAAAGCAATTAATATCAGGCCAAATTTGGCTTCCTGAATATTTTTTATTATTAATTGCTATTATTATTTTATCATTCTTTAAAGAAAAGGTATTCAAAAACCTTGCTTTAATGAGGAAAATGCAAGTTACATGCCTGTCGAAAGCCCAGATCTCAAGGCAAACAGGACTTTGCTGTTCCCTTAAAGACAGCAAATTATTTATTTCGATATATTTATTTTACAAAACAAGGCACAGAGTTATATAAAGAGAAAGATACTATATGTGTATTATATATTAGTTACAAAGACAAATATAAAATACTTAAGTTATTGCCTCTCTGCCTTTTGTAAACTCCCACATTTTACATATATATGCATATATATTTTTTAAACCAAAAAAGTAAGTAAAATATTCTAAAATATAGTCTATGATGTTCTTGGCAATCTAAGTGACAAGAGAGAGCTATGACAGCTAGACCATTTTCAGAGGATTATGAAATTAGAATTGCAGAAATTGTGAAAAAAAGAACCCAGTCCTGGAACACATGAGACTTAACTATTAGGTAAGACCTCTTTTTGACTTTGCATTCCCACGTTTAGTTCTTTTTGGAGATTTGCTCCAAAGATTATTGATCTACTATAGTTTTAGAAAGCTTGTTTTAATTAAGAGTTTCTAATAAAAGAATTGTGTCTCTTGCTAAGTCAGGACTTGGTAAGCTTGGGATAAAATATGCTATAAATATTCCATGGCGGCTCTGGTGCAGTATTCTGTGCAATGCAGAGTTTTAAAAATTCAAGTGCATAGCATCAAGATCTGCTGCTTTTTAGGTAAAGCCCATGTGTTCAGTGAAAAGCATGCTGAAAATTAATAATGCAGTGTTGTTCCTTATGCATCTACTAAACTTTATTTTTGAATCATCCCTGTATTAAATACCTTTTTAAAATTATAAGTCTTCCTCCTCTGGCTCCCGAGAACTGATCCACGGGGGCAGGGTGAAGGCATTACACAGCAAAAAAATCAGCAAGCTCTGTTAAAGCCGAGAGCTAAATCCTTCCCCACAAACATACAATTTCCAGATAGGGAATTTCAAGATGTATGAAGTTAACATTTGGAAAAGTATACAAATTAAATGTCTTGAGTTTTTTTAAATACTTTGGTTAACTTCATAAAAACAGTAACTAAGAGAAATATAAGACAATATTCAGTGGGTAAAATATTTGCAAGGGAAACAAACACCATTTCAGTGGCTTAATGTCCAAAAAAGGATACCGTGCTTCCGATGGATTTGTTTTAATCAAAAAGAATCGGGCTAAACGGGCACGTCCCAATTTTCCTGATAAGAAATAGCCTCTCTCCCTTCAGGATATGTGTATTTGGCTTTTGACATCTAAAACCAAAAAACCCTAAAAGTCAAAGTTGCTTTTCAAGTTTGACATCCTGAGACTTGAGTAGAAATAAGCATTATAGTTTTCTTTTTTGCTTTTGTGGTTCCTGCTCCAGCAGACTAAGTCCCTAACTTCCTACATCAACAGCTCTTTAGATAATGACCAAAGAGCACGGTAGATACAATATTCACCATGAGTTCCAGAATCAGAACCCAGGCAAAAGGATCAGGTCCAAGACAGCACAGCAGGCTGGGGGAAAGAGCAAACCTCCGAACCTTGGACAAATTCAGCCTATCTTAGATTCAGATAAAGCCTCCAGAGTCTCTTGCTTGCTGTCAAGTTCCTACATCCCATCCTCCTTGTGTATCAAAAAATATACATATTCTTTAAAAAGAAAAATAGTAAGGAAATGGGGGTGGGGGACTATGCCCAGCTCCTTATTTTTTGACCTTTACTTTCTAGCCCGATAAATACATTCATTGTGCAAAGGATGTTTTCCCAGTTGTCATTAGATGAGACCCCCAAAGGCTCACCAGTGGCTATCTCTTCAGTAGAAAGGTAACATTTCCACTTTCCCTACTAAAGGAACCCGTAGGTTGAAGCATGCTCTCTATTTTTCTATAAAGTGGCCCAAAACAGACTGCAGCTTATGAAACAACAAATCCTGAGATAATTTCATTAAAAATGTCTTACCTCTAAATCATAGGTGAAACTCTTCTACTTTGAAAAAAATTACAAAAGTATCATAGCCCATTCAATTCCATCAATGGCGAATGGTAAACTCAGATAAGTTGCCATGCTAATTTTCTCTCTGGTTGATGTTTTAAGAAGATTCCATGGCTTTAGTGTCACTAGGGTTTTCAAAAATGTCAAAAACGCTTCTTTCCATGAAAAACAGTAAGGTGGTAAATGTTCTCCAAAACTAAGAGACAAAAAGGAAAAACATCTGTTACAGCTTCTTGAAAAGTTTTTATACTAATTCACTGACAGGTATAACCTTCGAATCACCTTTAGGGAAAATGGTGAAGCTGAAAAAGTCTAATTTAAAATAGGACATTTTTCTAAGTGTAGAACTGGATCCTAAATTTTTCAATCATGGAAATAGTTTCTCCTTGATAAAGTTACTGTTAACATTTGTATTATCCTGTAGTGCTCAGATTGAACAATACATCCTGGGACAATGAAATTACAGTTCTAAGCAATAGGCACCAAATGCAGCCTGAGTTATCGGCCGTTATTTTGTTTGTACACAACACTTTCCCCCCTCTGTAACCAGCTGGAAGCGTAACAATTTCTGAGCTGGTTTAGAGACCAGGCAAAACAGGCTGAATGTGAAGTTAGACATGTGTTGCCTTGTAAATGTCTCTCTGCAGAGTCATCTCATTTCCAAAGCCCTAAAGAAAACTAACAACAGGAACCTGCCCGTTAACCGTGTGTTCCCATATACAACATGAAACCACCATTTTTATATATTTTAATAAAATCAGGAAGGAATAAATAAGAAAGCAAAATTGCTGCATAATTAGCATTTGGCCTTTTCTAGATGTCATCCAGATAAGTCCAGAGAGCAGGGACTTTTTCTTTTTCTTTTCCTTTATTTATCCAAATTAATCCAGAAAATCCTGTCTTTACAGTATTCACAAGCCAGTACCCTCTGTCCTCTCTCTGCCCTCAATGACTTGAGACAGGGGATCTCCTTGTTTGAGAGATAAGTCATCCCTCAGCAAACTAGAACATCCTTCCCCCACACAGCCTGCAATGCTGCTGTTTCACATTAATGAACCAAAAGTAACTCCCTAAATTAACCCCTTCTATTTTAAACATTCTTTCCTACTTTGCTGCACATGGGCCAAGAGAACTTATAAAAATGAAAAGTAAAACCTGTAGAAGTCCTTGCCTTTTCTGATTACATACTTATAAGCATGTAATCAGATTTAATAAAACAGAGCCTGGAGGAAAAAAGGCTGTGGCACATGCTATTTAAGCCGGACATCTGCACTTTTTATGAGCGGGAGTGTCTTCTCACGCATTTGCCACCTGTGCCTGTGGCCTCAGCCCTGTCCCCTTAGTTCTGTATTCCTTTCTTCACTCTGTCTTGCAGTATTCTGAACTTTTTCACCCTGAATTACCCCCAAAGCATTATCCAAAATAAAGGGACATTTTAACAGTTAGGAGTGCACAAGACAGCAGGAAGTCTAGGTGGAGTCCTTGATTAAATAAAGACGTTTAACGATAAGGAAAAATCCATTCCAATTCAGTTATTAAAACCTAAAAGAGGAAATGTATTTCATTTTAAAAGGAGGAAAAATAGTTGGTTTTGTTTGAGGTGGTGGTAAATCTGTTTGGCAACTCTTCAATTAATTTAAAATTAATTCAGATGCCTTTTCTCTCATCGTAGTTACACCTAGGCAGTACCGAACCCACAAGATGACAAGGCAATTGTTTGTGCCCAAACTGAATCATGAACTAGCTCTCCCTGGACTTCTCACCCCAGCAAATTTCAAATTCTCCTTTCCGAGGAGCATTTGACCTTCAGATTTTAGGCCCTGTCTTCCTTGACTTGCTGCATCCATCAGACAGCAGATAATTCAAACTGGGCTGTAAGTAAAGTCTGTCAACTGACTTTCATGCATTCTGGTTGTTTGCAAAGCCTGCAATCTGTTCCCTGTGCCAACCCTGCATTGCAGAGAAGTCTCAACGTGCGGTTCCAGCTCGGATCCTGCAAACACAGCCACTAACAAACAGCTTTTACTTGCATTCACTCGGAGAGAAGCGGGGAGAGCTCCCCCTGCCTCCTGCCAACCCGGCAGGCCAGGCTGGGGGACAAGCCCCCAGGGGAGCTGAACGTCCCTCCGGCCGGCCTGGGTGCTGTCCTTGGTGCTGCCGGCGCCATAGCGGGCACAGCGCCTTACCTTGTGCCCCTGCGGAAGCCGCGGACGTCCCCCAAACGTTTAGCTGAATGTAGCGCCACATCCCACTTCTAACACAAATAACTACCCCGGCCTGTCCTCTTTGTCCCCTTCCCGAAGCCTTCAGGCCGACTGTTCCTCAAAGTTCTTTTTTTTTTTTCTTCTAGACTTAGCTCCTCTGCTCTCATCAGCTGCTTTAAGACAGGAGTGGGGGGAGGGGAGGACGGCAAGGGGAGACTAGGATGGGGGAGGGGGAGAGGAGAGGGGGAGAAGCAAAAGATTGGAAGAAAAGGGTCCCTGGGGAAGGGGCTTGGAACGAAGAGGGGCTGGACGAAGGAAGGCCCGGTGTAGGCGGGAGAGGGCCCGAACAAAAAAGAGAGAGTGACTGAGCCCAGAAGAAAGAAAAGAGTACAGGGAAGAGGGCAAAAGACGAGAGAGCCACGAGGACAAGCGTGCGGAGGGCCCAGGGGCCCAGGGGGTCTGGGGAAGAGCAGCCAGGACGGTGCGAGAGACTAAACAAAGAAAGGGCGTTGGGCGGATGCTGGCACCAGGGTGTCAAACGCAGTCTGGGTGCGAGAGAAGCAAGGAAGGAGATTGCGGGGCGACAAGTGGTCCGGGGCGGGAAGTGGACCAGCGGGGAGAGGCGGGGACCGGGCGGCAAAGTCGGGGGTCCGCTGCGGCGTGGGCCCACGTGGAGCTGGCGCTGAATCACCGCCGAGCCGTCAGCCCTCCCCCCTCCCCGACCGGGGCCCGCAGTCCCCGCCTCCTCGGCCGCCGCCTCCACGGGGCGGGGCCCTGGCCCGGGACCAGCGCGGTGGCTATAAATGGGCTGCGGCGAGGCCGGCAGAACGCTGTGACAGCCACACGCCCCAAGGCCTCCAAGATGAGCTACACGCTGGACTCGCTGGGCAACCCGTCCGCCTACCGGCGGGTCACCGAAACCCGCTCCAGCTTCAGCCGCCTGAGCGGCTCCCCGTCCAGCGGCTTCCGCTCGCAGTCCTGGTCCCGGGGCTCGCCCAGCACCGTGTCGTCCTCCTACAAGCGCAGCATGCTCGCCCCGCGCCTCGCCTACAGCTCGGCCATGCTCAGCTCCGCCGAGAGCAGCCTCGACTTCAGCCAGTCCTCGTCCCTGCTCAACGGCGGGGCCGGCCCGGGCGGCGACTACAAGCTGGCGCGCTCCAACGAGAAGGAGCAGCTGCAGGGGCTCAACGACCGCTTCGCCGGCTACATCGAGAAGGTGCACTACCTGGAGCAGCAGAACAAGGAGATCGAGGCGGAGATCCAGGCGCTGCGGCAGAAGCAGGCCTCGCACGCCCAGCTGGGCGACGCGTACGACCAGGAGATCCGCGAGCTGCGCGCCACCCTGGAAATGGTGAACCACGAGAAGGCTCAGGTGCAGCTGGACTCGGACCACCTGGAGGAAGACATCCACCGGCTCAAGGAGCGCTTCGAGGAGGAGGCGCGGCTGCGCGACGACACCGAGGCGGCCATCCGCGCGCTGCGCAAAGACATCGAGGAGGCGTCGCTGGTCAAGGTGGAGCTGGACAAGAAGGTGCAGTCGCTGCAGGATGAGGTGGCCTTCCTGCGGAGCAATCACGAAGAGGAGGTGGCCGACCTGCTGGCCCAGATCCAGGCGTCGCACATCACCGTGGAGCGCAAAGACTACCTGAAGACAGACATCTCGACGGCGCTGAAAGAGATCCGCTCGCAGCTGGAGTGCCACTCCGACCAGAACATGCACCAGGCCGAAGAGTGGTTTAAATGCCGCTACGCCAAGCTCACCGAGGCGGCCGAGCAGAACAAGGAGGCCATCCGCTCCGCCAAGGAGGAGATCGCCGAGTACCGGCGCCAGCTGCAGTCCAAGAGCATCGAGCTGGAGTCAGTGCGCGGCACCAAGGAGTCCCTGGAGCGGCAGCTCAGCGACATCGAGGAGCGCCACAACCACGATCTCAGCAGCTACCAGGTAGGATCCGCGGCTGCGCTGCCAGCCCGCGCCAGCGCCAGCGCCAGCGCCGCGCGCCCCCGACGCCAGGGCGCGTGCCCAGGCGCCCTCTCCGCCGCGCTCCCTGGTGGCCGCTCGCCAGCGCGTGCGCGCCACAGACCCAGCGCAGTTGGGGAAGGGTCCTGCCCCTCTCCTGCTGCTCCGTACTCCCTCCCCACCCCCCTGCCCCAGAATCCTTAAAGTTCTGACCTTTTCCAAAAAGGGCTTTTTTTCCTCTCCACTTCCAGTTTTGCACGCTTGCGAGTGTAAAGTAGGAGGTATACGGTCGGTCGTTAATAAAGCAGTAACTAGTTTTCGGGCAGTGTTTGAAAAGTTCTCAAAATTGCCTTCAGCCCAAAGGGCCCAGATGCGGCTGGCCAGACGTCAGCCTTGGATAGACTTTACGCGCGCTTGTTCGTTTCCTCTTGAGTTCTGTTCTCGGTCCCCTGGTCTATTGATTTTAAGAATGTCTTAGATGTAAAAGAAGGGGGGAAGGGCCTGACAGGGAGTTTGCACTGAGGGAAGGAGAGTGGGGGCGGGGAAGGGGTTGCAAGGGGTTTGTAAAGGAAGTTACTGTTTGGAAGGACCAGTCTGTGCGGAAGCCCTGTGTCTGTTTCAGGACACCATCCAGCAGTTGGAAAATGAGCTCCGGGGCACAAAGTGGGAAATGGCTCGTCACTTGCGAGAATACCAGGATCTCCTGAACGTCAAGATGGCTCTGGATATCGAGATCGCTGCGTACAGGTACGACGCCCCCTGCGTACGTGGCCCGAATACCAACTGCACTGCAGAGGCTATTCAAGAGGAACCTTTCTGCACTTAAGGCAGGCAGGGCATGGGAGTCAGATCAGTCCAATCTTGCTTACTCGAAAAGAAAAGTATTCTAAAGAATTGCAAGTGTAGTTTTGCCACTTTTTATACAGCTTTAAAAGAGTAAAAATAAAGGGTTTTGAATCACATGGGGGAATGCTGCTGATTCATTTCAATGCATGCGTTGAAACTTTTTATTGAAAAATGTTTTTGAATTCTTAAAGCACAAACGGAGTTTTAGTTTTTAATATTTGATCTGGTGGCTTCAGCTTTGCAAATTCATAACGTCAAGGACAAACATCAGGACATTCTATTTCACTGTTTCTCTGTTATAGCTTACTATTGCCATCATCTGGTTGATAATAGAGATTGGTATATTAGAAAATAGAGATGTCCTTTTTTTTTTTTTGCAGTTTTTGGCTGGGGCTGGGTTTGAACCCACCACCTCTGGCATTTGGGGCCGGCACCCTACTCCTTTGAGCCACAGGAGCTGCCCAAGATGTACTTATTTTTACATATGTAGATAATTTAGGTATATATTTTGTATTAGACTATAGTATAGATTGTATGTATAGATACATTTGTAAGATACCTATATACGTCTAGACCTACATATATAAATAGATGTATATAACTCTAGCTATATATACAGTACTGTGTGTGATCTCTTTATAGACAGAGAAATAGATTATAGGTCTACCAACTCATGTGACCTTACTGTTGACTAAATAATTCAAAGGAAAAAATCCTTGGTTAAACAGTTTTCCCACTACCCATATAGACATTTTATGATTTAAATTACAGACCAATTTACAACCTGATACACCCATATCAGCACCTACCTGGAATCTGATATAGCCTAAATTCTGAAATACGTTTAATAGTTTTACAAAAAATTTTTGGACATTATATTTGCTAAGAAAGAAATTAGTGCATATCCTGAAAGGTCACTAAGTTGTTTGGTTTTGAGGTTTGGAGGGTTTGGGTGCTTGTTTATTTTGTTGTTTTGTTTCCTTGGCCTCTAGGGAACTTCTCGGCATATTGATATTTCACCAAATGGATCTCTGCTGCAGGGCTAAGGCCTTGTGTCTGGGAGGGGTTAGTTACTGCAGGGGGCAAGCGGTATGGCAGTCCAGGAGAATCTGTCCATGTCACTGAATATGACACAATATACCAGTGCAATGTTAGCAAGTATTACATTGGATTGATGAAATCCAATGAGATTGGATTGGATTAGAATCCAGTGAGATTCTATTTATGCAGGTGGCTGCATTATCCATCACCTAATGAAATTCGGAAGGCCCAGTGAGATTTTAATTACGACTTATCTTCTTTGATTCTGTCCTTAGGAAACTCCTGGAGGGCGAAGAGACCAGATTTAGTACGTTTGCAGGAAGCATCACTGGGCCTCTGTATACACACCGACAGCCCTCGGTCACAATAGCCAGTAAGATCCAGAAAACCAAGGTCGAGGCTCCCAAGCTAAAGGTCCAGCACAAATTTGTGGAGGAGATCATAGAGGAAACCAAAGTGGAGGATGAGAAGTCGGAAATGGAAGAGGCCCTGACCGCCATTGCAGAGGAGTTGGCCGTTTCCATGAAAGAGAAGGAAGAGGAGGCAGGAGAAAAGGAAGAGGAAGAAGCAGCTGAAGAAGAAGCTGCAGCTGCCAAGAAATCTCCAGTGAAAGCTACTGCACCTGAAGTTAAAGGAGAGGAAGGGGAAGAAGAAGAGGAAGAGGAAGAGGAAGAGGGTGCTAAGTCAGACCAAGCTGAAGAAGGCGGCTCTGAGAAGGAAGGCTCCAGTGAAAAAGAGGAAGGTGAGGAGGGAGAGGGAGAAACAGAGGCTGAAGCTGAAGGAGAGGAAGCTGAAGCCAAGGAGGAAAAGAAAATGGAGGAAAAGAGAGAGGAAGTGGCCGCCAAGGAGGAGCTGGTGGCAGAAGCCAAGGTGGGAAAACCAGAAAAAGCCAAGTCCCCTGCTGCGAAATCCCCAGTGGAAGAGGTAAAGGCCAAACCCGAGGCTGCAGTGGGCAAAGGTGAGCAGAAAGAGGCCGAAGGGAAGGAAGCCAAGGAATCTCCCAAGGAAGAGAAGGCAGAGAAAAAGGAAGAGAAGCCCAAAGACGCGCCAGCTCAGAAGAAGGCGGAATCCCCCGTGAAAGAGGAGGCCGTGGAGGCGGTGGTCACTGTCACCAAGACAATAAAGGTACACGTGGAGAAAGACGCCAAAGAAGAGGGGAAGGCGAAAGAGAAGGCAGAGGAGGGGGCGGGGAGTGAGGAGGGGGGTGACGGAGGCGCAAAGGAAGCCAGGAAGGAAGACATAGCTATCAATGGGGAGGTGGAGGGGAAGGAGCAAGAGCAGGAGACCAAGGAAAAGGGCAGTGGCCGAGAAGAGGAAAAAGGCGTCATCACCAATGGGTTAGACTTGAGCCCGGCAGATGAAAAGAAAGGGGGTGACAGAAGTGAGGAGAAAGTGGTGGTGACCAAAACGGTAGAGAAAATCAGTGAGGGGGGAGACGGTGCTACCAAATACATCACGAAGTCTGTAACCGTCACTCAAAAGGTCGAAGAGCACGAAGAGACCTTTGAGGAGAAATTAGTGTCCACTAAAAAGGTAGAAAAAGTCACTTCACACGCCGTAGTAAAGGAAGTCACCCAGGGTGACTAAGATTCGAGTCCATTGCAAAAGGTTAAGCCATATGACAATTTCAAAATGCATGTGATCGGCAGCTTCAAAACAGAACGGGTTCTCCCATGGGGGCTCCAGACGTTGTATTTTACTTTGTGCAATATAAGGGGACTGCATGCAAGCTCAGAGGGCTCCCTCTTCAGTCTTCGGGGGATTTCAAATGCATGATTCCGTATGTACCTGGGGAATTTGCCAATTTCCTACGCTGTTGGAAGGGGGACACTTGGGGGGAATGTCTTGAGATGTATTATGCAAAGTACCAACTGAGCCAAAAATAATAAGTGAAACAGAACTCTCTTAGCCTTAAGAAAGCTCTATATGAATCATTATGTTTACCTCACTGGTGCAGTTAAAGTGGACTTTTGTTCATGGGAGAACCTCTGTTGACACGCACAGTTTGCAACCTTATGTTGATCGATGTTAAACGTCACAGCAGTACTTGCTCAATAAAGGTCATATTGGAAACATAGTCAAGTGCTTGGTGTATGTTATTTCAAAGGGAAGTCTTCACTACTGGAAGTCCTCTCTCTTTTCTCTCTTTTCTCTTTTCTGTCTCTCTCTGTTTCTCTCTCTCTCCCCCCCCACCCCCTTTCCTTCCTTCCTCTCACTCTGTTGCCCAGGCTGGAGTGCAGTGGCCTCATCACAGCTCACTACAACCACCAACTAACTCCTGGGCTCAAGAGATTCTTCTGCCTCAGCCTCCTGAATCAGTGGGGGACTACAGGTACGCACCTACACATCAGGCTAATTTTTTTTTTTTTTTTTTGCAGTTTTTGACCAGGGCTGGGTTTGAACCTGCCACCTCCAGCATATAGGGCTGGTGCCCTACTCCTTTGAGCCACAGGCGCCGCCCACCAGGCTAATATTTTTATTTCTGTAGAGGTCTCACTACTTCTCTGGCTGGAGTCAACTGATTCTCTCACCTTTGCCTCCCAAAGGGCTCTGATTACAGGTGTGAGCCACCGTGCCAGGCCTCCCTTTTGGAAGCTTTCTTTCCGTAGGACAGATTATTTGGGAGAATTTAAGTCACCTACGTTTCTTTTCACAAATTCCCCCCGAGAGTGATTACTTAGAAAACGTAATTATTGGAGATATTTTCAGGTTTCAAAATCTTCACTCAGCCCAACATTCAGTCCCAAAATGTAAAATCATAACTTGAAATAAAAACATCAGACAAAAAGGAAATTTGCAGAGATCAAGGTTTTGAACCCAAGATTCCAAACCAGAATGTAGGGAACCTCCAGGTGAGAAAGCCAATAAGGGAATCATAACTTGGGCCCTGGGGGGTGAGGCAGGGACAAAAGAATTCATGACATTTACAACAATGTGTCTGTAAGAGATAGGACTGAAATCATTAATACTCCTGAACAGGAAAGATCCGACCTCAGACGCAGGCCACCAGTTCACAGATGTACACACACACTTACCTGCATCGCTAACTCTTGATTTGGTTGATGGAGATTTTTACTTTTAGTACTTTACTAATTGGGAAAAGCAATGTCAAAAATAAATAAAATGTCAGCGCCTGTGGCTCAGTGGGTAGGGCGCTGGCCCCATATACCAAGGGCGGCAGGTTCAAACCCGGCCCCCAGCCAAAACTGCAACGAAAAATAAAATAGCCGGGCGTTGTGGTGGGCGCCTGTGGTCCCAGCTACTCAGGAGGCTGAGGCAAGAGAATCACCTAAGCCCAGGAGTTGAAGGTTGCTGTGAGCTGTGATGCCACAGCACTCTACTGAGGGCGATAAAGTGAGACTCTGTCTCTACAGAAAAATAAACAAACAAATAAATAAATGAATGAATAAATAAAATGCTCCACTTCGGAAAAGAAAAATGAAATTCTCTGAGATGGGGGTAAATAGGGGGTTTTCTTTTTTGTTTGCTTGCTTGCTAGTTTGTTTGTTTGTTTTGAGAAGAGTGCCGTGGTGTTATAGCTCACAGCAACCTCAACCTCCTGGGCCCAAGTGATCGTCTCGCCAAGGGCCTCCATGCCCACCTAGTTTCTCTATTGTTAGCAGAGACAGGGTCTTACTCTTGCTCAGGCTGCTCTTGAACTCCTGAACTCAAGTACTCCACCCTTCTCAGCCTTTCAGAGTATTAGGATTTCGGGTATGAGCCTCACCATACCTTGCCTGGCAATAACTTTTTTTTAAATAAAAAAGCCTTATCTTGATTAAGGAAGTAATACCATTCCCTTTCAAAATGTATTAGCTTTAGACCTTGTAGACTATTAGTAGAATAATTAATACATTATCTTTTCCAAGTCCATTTTTTATCAGTAGAATCAGCCCAATAACAATCTTTTACTCATGTTAATGATTTTTCAAGATACTCCAATTGTAATGCCTAAATATACCGAGGAAGCTCATCATTATTTTGTTTTGTTCCTTTTAAATTTCCAAATATGAAGGAAGTACAAATGTTTTTGTTACACGAATAGCTTTTATAATGCTTAATTCAGCACTACCAGTGTGCCTATCATCAAACAGTGTTCATTGTATCTTTTACGTAGGTTTTCACCCCTCCCCGCCCCAGGAAGCTCATCGTTAATAATAATTTCTGTAGTGATATTTCCCAAACATTAGCCATTGGCCCATCCTTAGAGTATCTGCTACATCTGCATAACATTTTTATAATTATTTATATCTTTTCTTTAAAGCAACTCATGACATCTCAGCAAAACAGGATTATTCAAACTTAACTAGCAAAAGAAAACTTGACTTTAGGAATACAGAATCAAAAATTTAAAAAGAGCATATTGGAAAGATACAGGAGGCCTCTTGAAAGGCCAAGGTCAGCAGAGGAAGCAGGGGTTAGTAGAGAGGCCCTGACCACTCCCAGGACGGAGGTCACAAGGATCATCAAGCAATCACAGGACTGATGGAACCCAAAACTTCATGCCACTTCATTAGAATGTATTGGAATTTCAAGAACAGAGCATCATAGATTTCCCCACCTTGGGCAGCATCTTGATTGACAGTCCCAGGGTAACTGACTCCAATAATGGAGCAATAACTCTCCAAAGAAAAGTCTGGGAGTTGTTCTCAGAAGCAGGAAGAGGCGCTGGACCTATGTGATATGATGTATATGAATTTTTAAAGTACCTGCTAACTAGTACCCTTACTATAAAAATACTCACATGCACCTAAATCTTCTCACTTGCCAGCACTGGTCCCTGGGGGCTAGAAGCCTTTTCTTCTCTTTTTGATAGCACATACTGCTTGAAAATGAAAATGACAACATCCATCTGTGAAACTCTCCAAGGCCAGCACTAGAGATTTAACTGTTTAGCACTGAACTTGTCTTCACCCACCTCGTTTTCTTTCCTAAGAAGGTAAGAATTTTAGCAACACTTCCACCTATTCCATTAGACAGAATCACCATTTTGTCCTCTTTAAAAATAATAGATAAAACATACCTTTGATAAGCCATGCAAATATTTCTAAATAAGTCAAACTGCCTGGTGGATTTATTAATTTAACAATTATTTGCTGAGGACTAGGGTCTGGAGATAAAATCATTTCCTCTTAGAAAATTACTTATTCTGTAATCAATCAAGAAAGCAATTTGAAATTCAGATTTGCCAATCAGTTCCATAACAGGAGAGACTAAGTTAAACTAAGAACAAGCTTCCAAGTGTTTAGAAAATTAGGATATCTCTTCTCTGACTGCTGTCATTCTCTGGATATAGTGACATTAAACCATTGAAAAATAAAAATATCTACTTTGCCAATAGATTGCCTTAGAGATACTATTTCATTTTAAATATGGTAAGGAGTGCCAAAGATAATTCCCTCTCAATTTCCAAACGTAAGGATACAGAATTTTTTAAAAGAAAAACTTGCTCTGGGTCACACAGCCTTAGATTTCTTTCTACCAGTACAGCTTCAAAGCATGTGCTCTTAACTCCTGAACTATAAAACCCTCAAATCCATCCCTGCAGCCACCTCAGGGTCTAAGGATGGTCAGCTGTGGTCCTGTCTTGTCTTTTCAGATTGAAAAAAAGAAAACAAAACCATGCCATGAGTTTTTATTTAATATGTTTACATATCTCTTTACATTTTATCACTTCTCTGTAGCACTGTTTGCCCCATAAGGTGAAGAAGAAAAAAACTCACATACCAAACATACCATGATTCTTTCCATCCCAACAGTTTACAACGTACCATATGTGTCAAGAACTTTTCTCATAGTCACGTTCATGTTCAATAGAAAAAGAGGAAGTACTATTTCTAGTTCATTTCCTTCCACTGCCAGGCAGTCCAGAGACAGGATTAAAACATTAGGGTACTCATTTCCACAACATATAGATTGGTTGTTCCAGTTTGGAACAAGATATTTTTTCCTGGTGGTTTATATAATTTACCCAGAGGGAAACAAGAGCTATTTTTAAGTGAATTATTTTATTGGATCTACTTAAAATTCATCTATTTTTAGGGCACCTCTATGTTTAGAGTTTGGCAAAAGCATTAGAATTCAAATCCCATTTCATAGGTAGTAAAATTGTGTGTCTTGGGTCCATTATATTATCCCACTAAGCTACTCTTACTTGTAAAACAGGGCTCCTGAGGTGATTAAACGAGATACTTATGAAACTACTTAGTAGTATAATGGGCACGTATTAGCTCATCAAGACCATTTGTTAGGCCTGGAGCGAGGTCTCATACCTGTCATCCTAATACTCTGGGAGGCTGAGGTGGGAGGATCGTTTGAGGTCAGGAGTTCAAGACCAACCTAAGAGAATGAAAGGAAGACGGATCTCTACAAAAAAAAAAAAAAAAAAGAATTAGCTGGACTACATTCACCTGTAGTCCCAGCTACTGGGATGCTGAGAGAGAAGGATCTCTGGAGCCCGGGAGTTGGCAGTTACAGTGAGCTATGATGATGCCACAGTACTCTAGCTGGAGTGACAGAGCAAGACTCTGTCTCAATAAAAAAAAAAAAAATCAAATAATGAGAGAATAGCTAGAATACACACATAGCCTTCCAAAAGTTATGGATCTATCATCATTAGTTTAAAAAGGAATAACTAAAACAGTCATCTAGGCCGGGTATGGTGGCTCACACCTGTAATTCTACCACTCTGGGAGGCCGAGGTGGGTGGATCACCTGAGCTTACAAGTTCGAGACCAGCCTGAGCCAGAGGGAGACCTCGTCTCTAAAAATAGGCAGGCATTGTGGCTGGTACCTCTAGTCCCTGCTACTTGGGAGGCTGAGGCAAAAGGATTGCTTGAGCCCAAGAGCTTGAGGTTACTGTGAACTATAACACCATGGCACTCTAAAAAAAATAAAATATAACAATCAAAGGGTGCAGTTGTAAGGCCGGACACGGTGGTTCACACCTGTAATCCCAGCACTCTGGGAGGCCTAGGTGGGTGGGTTGCCTAAGCTCATGGGTTTGAGACCAGCCTGAGCAAGAGCGAGACTCCATCTCTAAAAATAGCTGGCACTATGGCATTCGCCTGGAGTTCCAGCTACTCGGAAAGTCAAGGCAAGAGGCTCGCTTGCACCCAAGAGTTTGAGGTTGCTGTGAGCTAAGACACCATGGCTCTCTAAGGAGGGCAACAAAGTGAGACTCTGTTTCTAAATAAATAACTAAATAAATCAGTTGCCAATATTAGTTGCCACATCTATAAGAAATACAAGAACTTTCAACCTGCAGTAAAACTTCAGAATTAGAAGAGTAGATATTTTTGCACTAAACTTCACATACTGTTATACTTAGAATCAAAAAATCCTAAATAGTGAATTAGCTGCTATTGTTTAACCTTTTTCATGCCTAAAAAGTAGTTGTCCGACCTATAACTGAACACCTACCGAGACAGAGAAGTTACTTTGTTGCAAGTCTTCCCACAGGCACTTTGGACTGTTCCTTCCTTCTTTACCCTGTTCTAATCTCTAATCCCCTAGAAATTTTACCCACTATCGTGAATTCTAGAAAGTGATATAAATCCCTCCTCCCTTCTCCCCACTGTGGACCTTCAGAGAAGGTCCATTTCTTCCAAGAAGTGAAGGTCATGTCCAAATCCGAACAGCTCATACCAGCAATGACAACTGATCTATTACCTACAAGGCATTCTTCTCAGCACTTTACCTATAAAAATCATTGAGAGCTTGTAACAAACATACGTGCAAGTACGAGTGTTTTTCACTGCTTTCTGCAGAAGTTTGGGCATAAAAAAACCCAGGACTTTTTTTTTTTTTTTTTTTTTTTTTTGCAGTTTTTGGCCAGGGCTGGGTTAGAACCCACCACCTCCGGCATATGGGGCCAGCGCCTAACTCCTTTGAGCCACAGGTGCTGCCCAAACCCAGGACTTTTAAAAATCAAACCCATGCCTTTTGTTCTTGTTTTGAGACAAGATCTTGCCCTATCACCTGGGCTAGTAGAGTTCAGTGGCATCATCATAGCTCACTGTAACCTCCAACTCTTAGGCTCAAGTGATCTTCCTGTCTCAGCCTCCCAAGTAGCCTAGATTACAGGCATGCACTACCATGCCTGGCTAATTTTTCTTTTTGTTTGTTTGTTTGTTTGTTGAGACTGTTTATTTTGTAGAGAAAGGTCTTGCTCTTGCTCAGGCTGGTCTTAAACAATCCTCCAAAAAAGTGTTAGGATTATAGGCATAAGCCGCTGTGCCCAGCCCAACCCATGCCTTTTCTACTGCACATTTTAATAGTGAAGATGTGTGTGTGTTCATCTTTGGAAGGAAACTTCTACCTGTCAGGCCTAACCTATCCCAGGCAGTTTTCATTCTGTATTTTGTAATTTCTGGAGAAATTAACTGACTTTGGGGGAGTGTTACTTTAAAACTCATTGCTGTGTTAAGTGGCAGAAATTCTTTACTCCACCATCTTTTCCCCCAGGGGATAGTCTAGGTTCCACCACTCTGTGCCTGGACATGTAAAATTACTCTATAGAGTCGTCTTTACCAAATAAAATTTATTAAGACTCTGATTGGTACGTGTAATATCCATGTCTGTATTTTTCCATTTCTCAAACTCTTGAAGAAGCAACGTGCTAACAAATGAGTTTTTCTTCTAGTAGTTATTTACCTATAACAAGTTAACTGTTTCCATAAAGTAGAGCAGAGTTTATGTGTTTGTCATCTTTGGCCAATGCTTTGTTCCTCAGTGATAGCGACAAGGAAGGGATTTAGGGTGCATTAAATCAGTGATTAAGTATAATGTCAAGTGAACTTCTTCCTACACATCAGCAATGAGACAGCATTGGCTACTTCCAATAAAGTTCACCTTGAACGTAGCATGTTAGAAATTTGAACAAATATAATATGTCACTTCCACATCCCACCCACTATCATCTGTTACTATCATAGTTTGAAGATAAATTTGCTTTGCTAGGTATTATTGATTATGACTGTTAATAATCACCATGTCCCTAGGAAAGCAGTTAACCATGTCCACCCACTGAGTTCCTTTCCTTGGCATATTAGAATAAGCATCATCATTAGAAGGAAACCGTGTGTCCGTGACATTTGCACAGCTGATGTCCCTCTTAGTTCTTCACCAACCACCCATGAAGTGATGCTGCCAATGTTTTCAGAGTTATCATTTTCTCGCTGGCAATTAGCAAAGTGCTTTGCCAGTGTTTTCTCAGGGATTTGCTGAAGGAGATATGTGGCTCTCAATATCCCCTTTAAGAGATACAAAAAGCAAAGCCAAAGAAGGTTGCCCAAAGTATCTGCATCCTCCTCAAATTGGTGGGAAGAAGCGACAAGATCTTGCTGGAGAGAAAAGAAAGATTTGCCAAAGAAAGAGAGCAGTTCATAACATTAAAGATGCATACCCTGTCCACGTTAATATTCTATAACTCTCTGTGTTGTCAGAAAAGGGAAAAATAAACATAATTCGTTGCCAAGCTAACACTCCATGGAGTTCAGGGCTTGGCATCCCATTTCAGGATATATTTTGAGAAGTGGCAAGGAGGCTAGAAGTCCAAGGTCAGGATGTTGGCATAGTCAGGCTCTGGTGAGGGCTGTTTTCCTGGCTTGCAGATGGCCACCTTCTCATTGTGTCCACCCATGGCTGAGCGAGAGTGAGCTCACCTTACGAAGATGCCAATCCTGTTCTAGTCCTTATCACAGGGAAGTCCTTATGTACAGGGAAGTACATATCTCAGGCTTTCTTGCTGACTAGCTTCCAGGTACTGCGAGCCCAGGAGGAAGAGTGGAAAAGGGCAGGAGGGGAGAATCAGAGAATTTCTGCCATCCCCACTCCTCTCCTAGTCCCCTTCCTGGGCCAATCCAATCCAGATCAGAGTCCTCAACTTCAAACTCATGTAACCTGAGTTACTTCCTTAAAGGCACTATTTCCAAATACTGGGGAGTCATATCGGGGACTTAACAGCTTTAACCCATGTACTTAGTGAGGTCAGAGGATGCACACAATTCAGTTCACATCAGGGGACAATGGGAGCCACCCAAAAATTAGCAATGGGAAGAAGCTCTTACCAGCTCTGGGGATGGTACACACTGGAAATAGATGTTGCTACCAGGGCTCAGAAGCCAGGGCCATGCAGAGGGAGACAACACTGAGGCAGCCCGGTGAGGACTGAGTTCATGGTGGACCAACAGAGGCTACACTCAAGACTCCAGAAGGCACCTGCAACAATAATTCACTATGTCTGTTCACTTTTCCCCCTGCGTTAGAAACAGAACTCTCCTAGTCTTTCTACTCTTGAACTTCCCAAGGGTGCCTTTTTATTCATCAACTTTGTTTTGATGTTTCTCTACAATGTAATTTACTTATTCTAAGTATGATCTTTTAAAAATAAAACAATAAAGAAAGAAAGAAAGAACTCCAGAAGGAAAGGAGATGCAGCTCCTGCCAGACACTTTACCCTGAAACAGGCCCAGGAAGGGGACTGGGGGAGGAGCAGGGATGGCAGAAATTCTCTGATTCTCCTCTCCTGCCCTTTTCCACTCTTCCTCCTGGGCTCGTAGTACCTGGAAGCTACTCAGCAAGAAAGCCTGAGATATGTACTTCCCTGTG
Organism: Perodicticus potto; assembly: GCA_963574655.1. Taxonomy (NCBI): domain Eukaryota; kingdom Metazoa; phylum Chordata; class Mammalia; order Primates; family Lorisidae; genus Perodicticus; species Perodicticus potto. Next base: position 20,700 of record CAUYRH010023977.1, on the reverse strand, counting down.
ATAAGGAGCAGAGCAGGGTCAGGCCGACAACGGAGCTGACAGCAAGTCAACAGATGACTGGCACCCTCAACCCGTGACCTTGGGCAACTCACTCTATTTGTCTGCACATCAGTTTTCTTATCTGAAAAATGGGATCAATGGAAGATATTTTGAGCTTTATGAAATATAATTCCAAAAGCCCTAAGGCAGTGTCAATTCCTAAGTATATATAAGAAGCTCCAAGAAAAACCAAACAACACTGCGTGTTACTACGTATTAGTCAGGGGATTTTTATACCAACTAGTTTCAGGATCAATAAGCCAGGAAAATCCAAATGTTGATTTGAACTAAGCTCCCTCAAAGAGAACCTTCTAGGAAGATTAAAACAATTTCTGAGTGTCCATTCCAGCTTTCTTTCTTGTCTCTACTTTTCCCCTTCTTGCCTATTTCCATTTTAGGGTCCTCTTTTCCTCTCATCCAAAAGTCCCTTCTTGGCCAAAGTTCCAAGATCGTATACACGTGCCTCTAAATATGATAATCAAAATCATTCATCAGTTGGAGCTGGAACATATTCTTCTTAGCAAAGTATCTCAAGAATGGAAGAAAAATTATCCAATGTACTCAGCCCTACTATGAAGCTAATTTATAGCTTTCATATGAATGGTATAACCCAACTAAAGCACAAGAATATGGGGAAAGGGGCAAGGGTAGGGTGGGGAGGGGGGAGTTTGGGGTGGAGGGAAGGGTAATTGGTGGGGCCTCACCTACGGTGCATCTTAGAAGGGTACAGGTGAACCTTACTAAATGCAGAATACAAATGTCTTCATATAATAACTGAGAAAATGCCAGGAAGGCTATGTTAATCAGTTTGATGAATATTGAATCAGATTGTATATGAAACCAGCACATTGTACCCCTTGATTGCACTATTGTACACAGCTATGATTTAATAATAAAGACAATAAAAAAAATCATTCATCAGTGCCTCCATAACCAATAAGCTGTTTATCCATTCAGACATTCCTCACTCCAGCCTTACAGCGAGGGAATGCAGAGACATTCTACACAGATAATCTTCTGTACAGAATGGCTCACCTTGCTCAGGAATGAGGACCTTAGCAGATATCCTTTGATGATGAAGGATAAATAGTGACAATAGGAGCCATTCAGCGTATGCCCCTTCAACATGAACTCATTCTGCCAAGGTCACGTCCTTCCCTATAAGGAAGAGGCAATGCAGCAACAATGGCAAATGGAATGGATCTCAACTACTCTGCATCTCACTCTCCTGCACATTCCAGACCAAAGCAGGTGTGAGGAAGCGTGCCGCCAGCAAAGCAGGGGGTCCGGCTGGGTCCAGTCTCTGCATAAATCAAGGTGAGGGCATCTGACCCGCTTGTGAACAAGAACAACGATAAGAACGGGTTGTAAATGCAGTGAGTAATCACGATGCAGCTGGGAGACCAGGACCAGGAAGCCCAGACTTAACAGATTCAAAATCTACTTTTTACCCACTCAAAAGCAATGCTCAGTAAGGAATTGTTTCAGGACAAATGTGCCAGGAGAACCAGAATCTCATTGGAACCAGTAGTACTTCCTTAGTCTAGGCCTCTCTCGTGTAGAGTTGGACATGAGCATATCAAGTGTGGTCAACCAAGAAGCAAGTGAGGCCTGACTGAATGTGCCCAAAAGAGACAGAAGATTAGAAGACAAGCTAATCTTGTCTTCTTTTCTTGTGGAAAGAGCCACACCAGAGATAGCTGGTCATGGACCTCTAACAGCAACAGTGACATCCTTCTCTACAGCAATGCCAATGATTAAAACGCAAACAACTCTTACCTCTCTCTATAGTTTAGAAAGCAGCTTCAGACAACGTCATCACGCTGAAGTCTTACAATGGGCAGGACAGACATCGTGATGTCTCTTTTCAATCTGCAGAAATGGAAGCTGAAAGAAATGATTTATCTGTAACAGAGGAAAGTCACCAGTTGGCCCTACCATATGCATTACTAGGACCTTTATTAAAAAAAAAAAAAACATATTTTACTTTTACATTCTAAGTGCATCAAATAGTCATTGTAGGACACTGACATTGTTGCGTATTCACTCATATTCTTTCCCTCTTAGAAAACTGTCACATTTGAGTGTATTTCCCGCTGACATTTTTTCTATGCACAAATTTGGCATGGCTCTGATCACTCTGAAAATGTTATTTAGGAACTCCCTTTTTCAGTAATGATGTATTATAAATGTTTCCCCATTTTATTTCACATTTCTCACCATGACTAGGTATTAGGTGATGCTGACCATTTCTCTCATCTCACCATCCTTCTGCAAACAGCTCCCTTGGGTCTGTGGTTACCACAACCCATTTATTCCAGTCGATTCAATAACTTTAAAACCATAATATTATAGGCTCAAGCTACTTAGATTATGAAAATAAGCACATCTGGTTGATAATAATAATCTTTAATATAATGATGATGATTACACTTTACCCTGTCATGAAGACCATGCTACCATTGCATAATCAACAGGCATTGCCTGGGCATCCAGTTTATGCAGAAGACATAACAGCTATAGAGGTGAATTGATATTTGATTCATCCCACTTAAATCTGAGTCAGCATAAGCAAACTGTGGTGGGATTGTTTTGGGTTCAAACATTTATATAGGCAAAATAAATATCAGCAGCAAAGGTCAAGGTGTAGGTGAGATAGAATTGAGAAAAAAAAATCAAAGCAGAAAGCAATTGAGACACTAGCAGTGGCTCAGAAGAGGCAGAACTCTTAGCAGAAGGAAGTCCAAAGGAAAAGAACTGACAATGTATTGGGCAGGAAAACCATAGCCCAATTAATAGTCAAAAGTTAGAATCATCTCCTGGGTGGTTCTGGGCTTGGCCTTTCATAGGTGCTCCAAATTCTGCAACTGAAAGGGACATTATTATCATTGTAGTTTATGTCTACTACACATTTTTTTAAGTGTCAGGAAACAGGCTAAATGGTTTACATGAGTAATCTTGTTTCATTTCATCATTGTAACCATACTATGAAGTAGAAAGCATAAAATCCCTTCCAACAGATAAACAAACTGAAATTAGGAAAGTTAAATAGATTATCCAGCATCCCAGAATGAGTACGTATCAGAGAAAAGCTTCAAACCAGTTCTCTTCACCTTAATACTGCTGCCTTAAAGGACGTCTAGCTTAGTCCAACCCTTGGGATCCTTAAATCCATTTTATACCATTCTGTCAATATTGGAAAACCTTCCCAGGCAGCCCACTCCATTTCTGAATAATTCTGAATGTATTAACTGACTCGTTCCACAAGTATTGGCAAGAACAAATGTTTTATGAGATAGGCATATTTCCAGGCCTTGGGGATATAGCAGTGAACAAACAAAGTCCCTGCCTTGGTGGAGGTTTTATTCCTGTAAAGGAGAAAAAACAAAAGGAAAATATAAAACATTGAAAGGGTGATAGTTGCTTTGAAAACAATTAAGAAAAAAGAACACGTGCAAATGCTTGAAGCAAAAACTTATTTGACGTGAAGAACAAGGAGACCAGGTTGATAGGAACCAAATGTAGAAGAGCAAGGAAGGGGCCACGGACAGGGCACACCTCATGAAAGGAAGCCTTGTAGGCCAGAGTACGTTCAAGACTTTGCAGGGTTTTCAGCAAAGGAGTGACAAGTAAATTTTGAAAGAATCACTCTGGCTGCTGTGTTGAGTATAGACTAGGGGACATGAGTTGATGAGAAAGAGCTAAGTAAGAAAATGTTGGTGTCTAGAACCACAATGGTATCATTGGAGGTGATGAGAAGTTCTAGGCCACTGAGAATATCTTGGAAGTGAAGACCATGAGATGTGCTGATGGAGAATTACAGAGAATAAGAGAAAAGAGAAAGCAAAAGTGACTCCAGAGCGTTTGATCAGGCAAAGCGAATGAATGGAGTTTCTATCTACTGATATAGAAATGAATGGGAAGACCTTAGAGACAGACAGGGTTAAGGAAGAGGAAGGAAAATGGAACATGGGAACTTTGCCTTGAGACATTAGGGATGGCATCTCAATGGAAGCCAACTGCCATAAACCCCCAGCTTCTTATTTCAACTGTAAAATGTGTGGGATACCTTCTTCCTGCTTCTCAGCATTGTGAGAAGGGATCAGAGTGCTTTCAAAAGCAAAACACACCATCCACTCAAAACTTGAGGATGGTGATAATTTTTATTATCATTGAAATTAAAATCTCAACTGTGAAGAACAAAAGGAATAGACAGATGGGGAATTGGGCCCCATATGGATAGTAGGATGGGGACAGAGGGGAAAACAAGCCTGATCACACAGATATAAAGTGAATGTGTTGGCTTTAACAGTGTAATGTGGCATTAGAGATGATGACGTGTTGGGCTGTTTGCAATCTCCATGTGGTTACTGAAGTCTTTAAAAGTAGTTTTCTTATTTCAATGCTTTATCATCAGGCTCTTCCTGGCCAGGAAGATCTGCTTTTATTCTTCAGAATTGTGATCAATAATTGAACTGCTCAAGGAAAAAGAAATGGCTGGCTTTATTTCATGGCGCTTTAGCCTCATGCTTCAATGACATGTCCCACACTCCTGTTTTCAGGGAAGACGTAACCAGACCAGACCAAGCTGGCTCAATTCTATTTAACAAAGTTGCAAGTTGTTCTTCAGTTTCCACCGACATAAGGGTTGCAGATTACGTAATCTGAGCATGCCCAGATGAACCAAACAAGCATGCGCAGAACCTAAGAGCTTGGACCAAAGAGTGAGGACTGAATTAAGAAGTGAAGGCTGCAGGGCAGGACCCAGGATCCAATCAGATGGAGCCCTGGAATTACGTCACCGCAAGATCCAATCAGATCGCTCCTCCTTACCCTACACTTATAAAATCTGACCTAGCCCCCAGTTCAGGGAAACAGATTTGAGCATTTCCTCCTGTCTCCTTGCTGTTCAACTTGCAATAAAAGTTTCCTCAAAGGTTCGTGCCATAGTATTGGCTTCTATGTGCATTGTGAAGTGAGCCCATTGATTGCTCAATAGCAAAGAGCTCTGCTCCAGGCTCTGAGTCACTGGAGTGACAGTTCGACCCTTCCCAAGAACGCCCAGTGCAGGGACTCTCAACTCATCCTCATCACTGTCTATGCTATCATGTCAGATTTCTCCTCAAATGAACACCAATGTGTGAAGTCTGGTTTACTCAACCAGTTAAGTGAATTGAAAACTAGTCAGTTAAATTCAGCTTGATTATTGCAAAAGCAAGTGTCCATTAAAAAGAAGAAAATTCCAGTGGGTTTCTTGAAGTGTGCATTTCTTTTACATGAGCAATTCACTGTTGGTCTGAGAGCAAAAAAGAGGAGTCACAACATTCTAAGTTTTCCTGATTTATACACTCATTTCCAAGTCAATAAGCAAACCTCGATGGAATTATTCTGAATTATTGCTGATACCAAATTATCAGTAATAAGGTTTGGAAGAAAAGGGAAGGGGAGGAGAGAGGAGTGGGAGGAGAGAAGGGGAGGGGAGGGGAGAGCGAAAGGGAGGGGAAGAAAGGGAAGGAAAAAGAAATAAGGAAGGAAGGAGAGAAAAAGGAAGAAAGACAAAATTCCATGTTAAATAGTACAGATAGCCAATTGTTGTATGTATGTTATTATAGCCAAACTATTTTTCATTACACGGTGAAAAATCACTGGCTGCCAGAAAAGAGTAAGAATAATAGTATCATTTCCCAGGAGGCCATGCTGTCTAGGGCAGAGAAAATTTATCAAGTCTCAGAATTTAGTTCCAGCTCTGCAATATTAGTTATATCATATTTAGCACATCAGTTTACTCCCTCTGAAACTCAGTGTCCTCATATGTAAAATAAGAAATTATTTAAGTAGCTTCTATAATTTTGGAATTCTGTAATTCTATGTATTTGCATTCGTAGAGATCTCACCTACCCACTACCTCTCTGACCGCATCTTCTTCCACCATCCCCTCCTGTCTACCCTGTTCTGGCCCCTTTAGCTGCTTTATTCCTACTCTAATAACTGAGTGTGCCCCCACCTCAAGGCCTCTGGACTGGATTTGACTCATTATCTGAACAGCTTTCCTTCTTCTCCCCTGTTCCACGTTTCTGTCCAAATGTTACCTTCACTGCAAAACCTTCCGTGACCCACCCCCATAGAATTGCACCTTCCAACTCCATCCTGTTTATGCTACTTCTTTTTCATTACAGCCCACGCCACCTGAACAAGAACATGCTCTTTAAAATAAATCATCTGCCACTAGGGAAAGAGGAAATTTTTAATGTAAGCTGTGTCCTGAGGGCCTAAGGACATTATCTGGCTCATAAGAGGTACTCAGAAAGTATCTGTTGAATGGATGGATGGATGGATGAATAGATGGTGTAAGTTTCCATAGCAGATATGGCCGACCATGAATGAGCCCTCAAATCTGGCACTCAGCTCCAGGGAAAGCATTCATGTTCAAGCTGACAAAAGCTGCCAGCACCTGGGCTCTCTTCCCCTTGCCTCTTACCTTCTTCTCAGGCACAAAGGCTGCCGAGCTGCCTGGCCCCAAGGCCAAGTTAAAGCTCTCCCCACATAGACATAGAATTCTACTATGGAAGAGGATTATCTACTGCGTGTTTTCTTACTATCACCCCCCACCCCAGCATGGGGGGAAAGTGTCAATATCATACAGGTGACTGTTACTAGAAATCGGTGAGGCCTGTCTTGTGGGAAACACGTGGCAAAGGAATTGTCACAGAATGAGAAGGTGAAGTCAGCTGAGGTTTTGTGGCCCAGGAAAGTAAACTTCCCTGTGGGTTTTGTTCTATCCCCATGTGAATTTGCAACCCTTTACCATCAGGGACAAGGGCAGTCTCTGCAAGTCAGGGGCCTGAAGGGCCCAGAACATCACCGGGGAGGTGCCAAAAGGCTTTACCTCAGCAGGCTTCCAAACTGAAGCTCCTTTACCAAACTCTACCCAGGACGGCGACAAGACGTGTAGAACCAACTCTCCCTCCGAGTCAGCCCTTGGCTTACGACGACGCGAGGGGAGAACCTCTCTTCTGCTAGGAAAGCGGCCTCCTCCGCGCCTCCCGTCCACACCGAGCGTGGGGGCGCTGCAGCCCCGAGGGTTATTTCTGCACCAGGTGTCTCAAACTTAACGTGCACAGGAATCACTTAGGCATTCGGGCGCCAGGCTGCGACGAGACTCCGCACTTGCAACCAGCGTGCAATGACGCAAACCCGGTGGTCCGCACCGCCTCCCACCCCGCCGCGAGCTGAAGGAGGCCCCGGCTGGGCCCAAATCCTCCCGCTTCTCCCTCCTCGCCCCTCCTCCCCCATCCCCCACCGCTGCGTCGGGCTCCGCGCTAGGCTGAGCACGTCTCCTCCCCAGTCCCCCCTTGGAGTCTGGGGTCCCAGAACCGCCGCCGCTCCGGACGAGACGTCTCTCGGCTCCCCGAAGGTTCCCCCAGAGGCTCCTCCGGCGCGGGGCGGCAGCGGGCGCTTTGTCCCTGCCGATCCCACGGAGGACGGGACCCCCTGGAGAAAGATCTGGCAAAATGAGGATTCCCGGAGCCTCCCCGCTTCCCGCTCCGCGCCATCCCCAGAGACTGCGCCTTCTGAGAACTCGTGTCTCTCTCCAGCCCTGAAGTTTCGCAAAGTCTTGGAACTTTGTCACTTGCGGCGTGGGGGACGAGGGGGATGGGAGGTCTTAGCAGTCACGTTGAAGCTGCAGCTGCGGCGTTTTGCGCCCAAGGGGGACAGGGAGGGACGGCTGTCCGAGGGGACAGGGGCTGCATCCCGGGTTGTGACCCCTCGCTGAGGGGACTGGACCTTTTTCCTCTTTCGCCAAAGCCCAGGTCCTCCCTCTCCACCCCGTCTCACCGCACACACGCTCTTTAGGTCCGAGCTAGAAGGACGGACAGAGACAAAGAACACAGCGGGGACGGGAGGGCGGGGCCAGCGGCCGCGAGAGGGCGGGGCCAGCGGGGACGGGAGGGCGGGGCCAGCGGCCGCGGGAGGGCGGGGCCAATCCTGGCAAAACCGAAGGGGCGGGAACCCAGAGGGCGGCTCAGCAGGACCCGGGTTGGTGCGGAGGCTGCCCTGGGAAAAGAAAATAGTAACATCTGGCCGTTTTGATTTTTCAAAGCCGTTCGTCGAGGTGAGGGAGGTTTGTTCACACTGTGGCTTTTAACAGATCCTTAGACGACACCCATTTCCGGTGTAACCCTAACGCCCACCTTCCAGCGCGCTCAGTCCCCTCTGGAAACACAGACAGCACCTCCCAGAGGGGCCCCCAGAGCCGGCTGTCGCGAGTCCCGGGAGGAGAGAAATAGAGGTCCAGTTCGGCCCGCCCTCCCTTCCCCCCACGAGGCAGGGGGCTGGACAGAGCTGGGGCCGCATCCTGCGCTGTGGGGTCCAGCCCGGATGGCCTCAGATCGGCCTTGCACCTCGCAGGAAGTGTGCTGCCCATCGGAAAGTATTTTTCCACTCATTTTGCTTAAATTATCTGTGGATTTGCCTAAGCGGGCTGGAGAGAGGGTCTTCTGACCCCTGAACAGCAGGCTGCCCGTCTGGCCCCTCTCATGATAGAGTAACAAGCTGAGGACCTGGTGCTTATATCACATGTGCCCAGGCGCGCGCACAAACAGGCGCGCACACGCAACGCAGCAGGTGAATTGCTTTGCCTAAGGAGGGGGCATTTGTGTCAGGGCTGGGTGCCACCCCATGAAAATCAGAAGCTTGAGAACCTGAAATCGGCCTCTATTCCCTGATGTCTGAACACTCCAGCTGACTTCTCTGAAGTCACACTTGCCATTTCTAATTTCCGCTCTCAGCAGGGACTGGGCAGCCCAGAGGGTGGTGTCAAGTGTACAGGGAGAAATTGAGAGCAAGCTGAGAGCCTGTCTCCTTCACTTTCCCAGGTGCTGCTACTAAGTCACTTAAGTGGCCCCTTGGGGACTTGGTCCACGTTCTGGAATCGCCTCTCCTGTGAAGTAGATGCAGCACGAACAGAGCCCTGGGTCCATCCCGGGAACCTGCTGACTGTGAAATTGATGCATTTCATTCGTCCTCAGAATCACGTTCAGGTTTCACGCGCCTGACACCAATTGTTCTGTGTGAATGATTCGTGGCTCCTAGGTGAGACTCTCTCACACGTCCTCTTTTTGTGTGTGTCGAGAAGGAGAGAAAGCCAGGGGGTTTCCGCGTGTGTGAACTCCTGTAGGAGAAAGAAGGAGCTCCCCGCTGAACAAAGAAACAAACCAACAACTCAAAATAAGCAGATCAATCCTTCCTCCCAACTAGAAATGACTAGGGTAAAATCTGAGGGTCAGGTTTGGAATGCAGACATCCTGCTAGTAGCTGTTTGTTCTTTTAATCTAATGGTCACATCAGGAAATGGGACCTGACCTATATACCACATGAAATTATAAGGATGCGGGGTGGTTATAAATTGAAAGAATGACATCTAGCTAATAGCAAAGGGATGCATGGCCATTAATACACAGATGAAAGTGCCTTTAATTGCTGCAAGAAAACTGAGCCACATCTGCAGTGTCTCAGGTTTGTTATTTTCAAAACTACTTTATATTAAGACTACTCGTAATAACCAACATAAATTTTTGTTTATTAGAGGACTCTTATTTTAAATAATGGACATACCTAAAGTATTAAAAAAATAATATGTAAGATCTCAACTGGGATGGGCTTGACAACCTGACAAAACAAGAAACACTTTCATTTTTCTGTTGCAATTTACCTTAATTAGATATTAACTGCCACCATGTTTATTCCAATAAATTAGAGTAATACATATTTCATTTCAGGTGATTAAATGCAGCAGCTAAGGCCTTGATGTATTAGTTCTCACCTTTTATATTAATAGGAAAAAAATTTAGGGGCTGCATACAGTGGCTCACATCTGTAATGCCAGCTACTTGAGAGGCTGAGCTGGAAGAATCAGTTGAGCCCAGCAGGTGAAGGTTGCAGTGAGCTACGTATGATCACGCCTCCACTGCACTCCAGCCCCAACGACGGAGTAAGACCCTGAATCAAATGTCAATGTAGGAAGAAGCAACAGGAAAGCATAGGGGATGAGTTGGAAAAATAAGTTAAACTAGAAAAAAAATGCTAAGCGGTGCTCATCAGTAGAAGGATAGTTCACGCATTTTATCATTTATCGTGATGTGAATCTTGAAGTTTTATATTAAATCTTTTTTGTTTGGGGAAAAAAGAGAGGTCAAGAAGGAGGAGGAAAAAGAGAAGGAAGGAAATAATGGGGACAGATATCAGGAGCTACTAAAATGTACGTAACAGCTTTTGATCACATAATCCCACTGGGGGAATTATTTTAAAAATACTTCAATAGAAGGCAAACATGAAGATAAACATTGGATGAAGCTATTTATTGCCAAGCTGTCTATAATTTTCATGAACATGTTTTTATTTTAATTTTATTTTATTTGAAACGGTCTCAGTTTGTGACCCTTAGTACAGTACTGTGGAGTCATAGCTCACAGCAACCTTAAACTCTTGGGCCCAAGCGATCCTCTTGCTTCAGCTTCCCAATCAGCTGAGACTATAGGCACCCGTCACAACACCTGGCTATTTTTAGAGACAGGGGTCTTGTTCTACCTCAGGCTGGTCTCGAACCTGTGAGCTCAGGCAATCCTCCCACCTTGGCCTCCCAGAGTGTTGGGATTATAGGATGAACATGTTTTTAAACATAAGTTGAGACCCCTGATCAGATAATAATGAGTATGCTGATAAAAACAGAGTGGAAGAATTCATATTTAAAACTGGGGTTGCAGAATCTTTGAAATGGATGCCTGTTGTTCATAAAATAACCATATGCCCAGCTATCTTGCAGTAGCCTCCAGTGATCTCTACCTATTGGTATTTCCCCTTGAGATATATATATATGCCCTTGTGTAGATTTCTTCCACATTGAATCATGCAGACTGATTTCCATGACAAATAGAATACAGTGGGAGTGATGGTGTGTGACTTCCAAGGTTAGGTCATAAAAAATGTTGCAACTTCTGCCTTTGGTTCTTGGAGGCCTTGCTCTGGGGAAGGCTGGTTGCCATGTTGTAAGGATGCTCAAGCAGCTCCATGAAAAGGGCCACATGGAGAGGAGAGTGCCAGCCAAGTAGTTAAGCCACCGTGAAATGGATCCTGCAGCCCTAGTGAGGCCTCCAGACAACAGTAACCTCAGCCAATAACTGACTGCAACCCCATGAAAGATCAAAATCTGGAACATCTTGACTGACTTGCAAAAACTAAGAAATAACATAAGATTGAGGTGCTTAAAACCATTTAGCTTTGGAATGATTTGTTATGCGGCAATAGATAACTAATACAAACCGCTTATTAATGTGATGAAATATTATGTAGTTATCAAAAATAAAATACTATTTACTACTTTGTTTCTCCATACATTCATTCTGTCATTAGGAAAATAGGTTAAAAATATCCTGAATCGTACCATGTCCTGCCATCACTATTGCCACTGCCTATCCCAAGTCACCATAACACAGTCTTTTAATTCATCTCTTTACTTTGACCCTTGCTTCTCAAACATCTGCTCTCTATACAGGAGCCAGAGTGCTCTTTATAAAACTTAAATGAGATGATATCGCCTTGTCCTGCTTAATCTATTCAAAAGTTTCTAACTACACAGGAATAAAATCTAAACACCTTGATCTACAAGCCCATGCATAATCTGGCCTTTGCCCGCCTTTCTGGGCCCTCTGCCCTACTCACTCTCCCTCATTCATTATACTCAGAGATGAGCTTACCTCATTTTCCAGAGTTCGAAGAAGCCAAGCTGCTCTTCTTGCTGTTCCCTCCATGTGGAACCCCGATACCCCAGATTGTTCTGTCTGTTCACACACACCCATCACTGCTCGGTCCCTGAAAACAGGAAAATGTTCTGCTCTATTCCTTGCACATCATCTAGTATATGAGACTAATTTCACGGAATGAATGGATGCTCTAAGTCAAAATATACGTAAAGAAAGGCAAGGACTAAATAGAAATATATAAATGAAAATAACTGGGTTTGAATGGAGAAAATTAGATTTTTTTTAAAAAATTGTTAATATCATTGTTTATGATTATGATTAGAGACAAGAGTCTCACTTTGTTGCCCTGGGTAGAGTGCCATGGCCTTATAGTTCACAGCAGCCTCAAAATCTTGGTCTCATGTGTTCCTCTTGCCTTAGCCTCCTAAGGAGCTGGAACTATAGACACCTGTCACAAAACCAGCTATTCTTAGAGATAACGTCTTGCTCTTGCTCAAGCTGGTCTCAAACTCATGAGCTCAGGCCATCCACCCACCTCAGCCTCATCATTATATTATTTTTAAAATCCTCCATGTGCAGAAAATTGTCTATGTTAAAGTAGAATATAAAGCCTGGTACAAACTATCGATTGTCACTTTCTGAGGCTGCTGAAGGTCTTTTTCTCCTAGAGGACCTTAAACTGAAAAAGGCCCCTACTGAGACTTTGTACGATTCACCACACTAAAAACATCCTGAGTTCTCCACTGGGAGCCCATTTGGAATGAATTGTGGCTGAACTGGAATCACTTCTGACAGCTTTGTCCTCGAGGGAAAAAGAAGAAATTCTCTATCCTTCCCAGGTTTATGAAAAGTTGTCACAAATATTAAACCTTTGCCATTCCTGAAACTTTTGTTAATGAACGCACTACATTGGGTGGCACCTGTGGCTCAAAGGAGTAGGGCACCGGCCCCATATGCCGGAGGTGGTGGGTTCAAACCGAACCTCAGCCAAAAACTGCAAAAACAAATAAATAAATAAAAATAAACGCACTAAATCCAAGGCACTTAATTGTGTTGTGGAGGGAAACAAAGATGCTTTTTATTCAGTCAACCTTCATCTCTCCCTTCCCCACATTATTTAAAACAGCTTACAAGAGGACCTGTGAGAAGAAAAAGAGACAGAGGAAGGAGAAGATGTTTTTAAAGGAAGAGAGAGAAGGGGAAGAGGGGAAAAAAAGAAGAAGCAATCGTGAGTTGGTAAAATGTCAATGGAACAAGAACATTTTGAACAGGGAGAGGAACAATACAATGAGAACCAGTATCTCTCTTTCTTTCTTTCTTGCTCTCTCTCTTCTTTCTTTGTCTCTCCTTTCTTTCTTTATTTTGAGACAGAGTCTCACTTTATTGCCCTCGGTAGAGTGCCATGGCATCACAGCTCACAGCAACCTCTAACTCTTGGCCTCAAGTGATTCTCTTGCCTCAGCCTCCCAAGTAGCTGGGACTACAGGCTAACGCCATAATGCCCAGCTATTTTTTTAGAGGCAGGGTCTCACTGTGACTCAGGCTGGTCTTGAACCTGAGATGGGTTCAGCAATCCACCCACCTGGGCCTCCCAGAGTGCTAGGATTATAGGCATGAGCCACCATGCCTAGCCTTTTTTTATTTTTGAGACAGAGTCTCACTCTGTTGCCCAAGCAAGAGTGCCATGGCATCAACCTAGCTCAAAACAACCTAAAACTCCCGGGTTCAAGCAATCCTACCGCCTACAAAGATGTATGAGCATGTTTAATAGAAGAATTTGACCCATCAGAAGAAGTGGGGAAAGGCTTCCCATAGTGAATGACACTTAATGCCTAAATCTTAGACGTAAGGAGAGTAACTGGTTGGGGAAGGTTGAGAGAAGAAAAAACAAGATGAGTGTTCCAGACAAGGTGATCAGCAAAACTCTGCGGCAGGTGGGAGGACGACGGAAGAGCAGGGCGGCTGGAGCAGGGGAAGGGAGGGGCAGGAGGCTACAGAGAGGATGAAGCCAGAGAAATAGGCAGGGATCAAGTCAATGCAGGCCTTGAAATAAGAAGCTGTTAGAGGGGTTTAATCCAGAGGACGCCATAATCAAAACTTGCTTTTCAAAAGATTAGCCTGCTGTAGGGTGCTGACTGAAGGGGACCAAGTGCAAACAATGGGAAATGACCTAGGTGGTGGCAGTGTACACAGAGAGGTGGAGACAGATTCAAGACACAAAGGCAGGAAAATTCCTAGGACACGGGAGACAGATGAGACCAGAGGTTGAGGAGAGAAAATAGGAGGATGACATTTGAGGTGGCTGGTTCACTCCAGGGGGCCCCAACCTTTTTGGCACCAGGGATAGGTTTCACGGAGGATAAATTTTCCATAGATGGGAGTTTCACAGGTAGGGATGGGGCAGGAGGGGGCGTGCAGGTGGTGATGTGAGTGGTGGGGAGCAGCTGTAAAGACAGATGGAGCTTCACTTCCTCATCCTGTGAGGCCCCATTCCTAACAGGCCAGAGGTCTGCAGCTGGGGGCCGGGGACTTCAGGTTTATAGAATACGATAACTTGGAAGTGGGAGGTCATTGACTGGTACCAAAAAAGAACTGGGGTTTGGGGTGGGGAAGTAGAGGGAAAAGGAGTACTAACAACAGTACCAAACTTGGGGACATTTTTACAAAGACTTCAAACATTTAATTTAGGTTTTTCAGTATTTTATTATGGCACACAGGATACAGGATGGTACAGTGTTCTTACTGCAACCAAGTACTTCGCAAATCAACCAGCTATTCCCATTTGGCTAAAGTTACTTGTACATATAATTTACCTCCCTCGGAAATTCACCATGTGTGTTATCCTACGTCCAAGGAACAAAAACATGAAAAGCTTGATTCTGAGTAGACGCTTAATCTTGACAGAAGCCGATATATACTGAGCCTCCCTGCATACTTCAAATGATATTGTCTTGGTAGATAAAGAAACATTTTACCTATTTGCATAGTAACATATATTTAGCTAGAAATAGGCTGTGTGAGGGGATCAAATAATGTTAAACAGAGACCACTTTGGTTTCAGGTTAAATTCATAACTTATAAAGGTCATCTCAAAAGCAAATATTAAATGAAGTCCCTTGACAAAGCAATTGTTTACAAACAGAAGCAGAGTAGCAGACAGCCAACAATGCCATCAATATTCCCCATCAAATACAATAGCAAGCGCGTTCGTAACTTTACAGTAGACAGGGAAGACAGGTGGGGTATGTATTCGATGCAGTGTTCAACCAGTTAAGCTATCACTGAAATCCAAATGGTTCCCAATAAAGACATGCAGAGCCATGCCAATGTAACACACAAGTATATTATCTCCCCCCTTGAGTGACTGATCATAATTTTATTACCTGTGTCTGTAGTTTTTAAAAAGTTTAAAAATACGTGGCATTAAATGCTATTTATTTGATTCCATAGAATTAAATGAACAACACACTCAATTATGAGCTCAGGATTGCCGGCAACACGCTCGCAGTGGAGTGGCAAATAGCCTTTGATACCCTTAACTCTCTCCTCTCAAAATTATACCCTCATAAAAAATTATTCCTCCTGATTATATCATGTGCTCAGGTTTTCACCTTTGCCCATGATATGTAGACTATATTTTAAAATGTGGTTTTACAGATATATGGGCCTCATATTACCTTCATATTGTATTATTACCTGCTAGTTTGAATTAACAACTACTTACATAAAGGGTCTGTCAAATACTTTCAGAATTGCTTCTATAAAGCCATCCTACAACCTAACATTGTGTATTTTATGAGACAGAGTATATTGTTACTTACAGACTTTCTCATTTACTTATATTTATTATCAGTAAAATTTTTGAGAGGGAAGATTTCATAAATAGTCACAACCTTACTATATCCCTCAGAATTTCCAATTAATTGGGGGGGGGAAGTATTGTAATTGTTAAAATTTTGACTTTTTAAAAAAATGGAGGTCAATAGACCCCCTGTATATAGTTGATATTTACACCATCTTTAAGGTATTTTTAATTAAGTCAACAACCACCGCAAGAAATACGTCATTCAGTGTAACTTTATTTACTATTTATTGCACATAACTTGAGGTCTTTCATTTTTAACCACCAAAGGTTCAAAGGACTATTTCTCCATGAGGTTTGATAGTAACATTAGTGAATTCATTTATGTATGGTGTTTTTTATTCGTAAACATCTGGATGGTTCACATTGCCATAGATCCTGAACTCATAAGCGTGGACCATGCACAGGCTGGCAGCAAGCCAGAAAGCCACTCTGCAAGCAAACATATACTTTGCATAAAGAGAAGATTCATAGCACAACATTGAATGTCCAACCTAAGTCATCTCGGAATTATACATTAGATTGACGTTTTAATTCACAGGGGATCTGAAACTCAACTGGTTGGTTGGTGATGGGGTTGACCTGATTTCAGGAGAATTATTCCTGGAACAATTAAGGAAAAAGGGGGGGCTCAATCTTTCTTCTTAGTTGCTTGTTCCTCCCCAGCACCTTCAACTTTTTTCTCATCCGCTTCTGCTTCTTTGGTTTCTTCTCCTTCTTCACCTTCACCTCCTTCTTCTTCTTCCTTTGCTTCTTCGGATTCTTCCTTGGCAGCTTTAACATAAAAAGACAATTGGCAAGATCCAAACGCAGGGTAAGTTCAGTTAATACCTTTCTGCAAAGGTTTTATGTGAAAACGCAGCTGTCGGAATGCTTACCAAAAACCTGTCAACTCCACTCTCCATGGGGACATGTCACAGACCCTGTTTGTCAGGAATCATTTGCCACTGGGTGCATATTGAAATTGAATGAGATTTCCTGGGTCTAGGTATTACAAGCTCTGCTCCTCTTGGAGACCCAGCCTCAGTATTTCTTCTCTTACATGTCTGATATACACTTTTGCTCTTTAGGATGCCAAAGGCTGTGTTCAATGAATACATTAAAAATAAATTTTTGACCAATCACTCAAATGCTCACTTACTAAAGGTATGCTGCATAAACAGACAACTGTATTATTTACTTCCGATTCTAAAATCACATAGGAGTAAAGCCTCCCTAGCAGCAAGACTTCATTTATCTTACCCACTTCTTAACAAGTACCCATCTCCAGGATGCACTTAAAGTGATAAGGGTTTGTTTTTTATCATACCTTCTTCCTCCTCCTCCTCTGCCCCCTCTTCCTCTCCGGCTTCTTCCTTCTCCTCCTCTTCAGCTTCTCCTTCAGAGTGGGGTTCATCTTTGGCTTCCTCCGCTTTAGCAGCCTCAATGGTTTCCTCCACCTCGATCTGTTCCTCCTGGACCTGGCTGGCGTAGTAGGATGGGAAGGAGCGGGCGGACATCAAGTAGGAGCTGGTCTGTAAACCGCCATAGGCAGATCGGCCGAAGACCTGGGAGCTCTGGGAGTAGCCGCTGGTGATGCTGCCCACACTGGTGAAACTGAGCCGGGTCTCTTCGCCTTCCAGGAGTTTCCTGGGGAGGCAGGTGGAAGGTGGGGTGAAAAAACAAGTGCAGGAAGGGTGATCAATGACTTGCTCCGAGCCCACCCCTCATTCCTGCCCCTTAATGCCACCAGAAACAGGGCTAAGAATTATCAAAAATTAAGGACTGGGGATTTTGTGACTGCGACCAGGAAAAAATAATCCTAAATAGTACTAACAGATTTAAAATGTAATGAAAGCTAAGAACAGGACTCATTTTTAAGGGGGTTACATACTTAAGTGTTTGTCTAAATACCTTCTTCTTGGGAGAAACCAAAAAACTAACATTTCATAATTTCAAAGAACTAGTCTTGAAGGTTTCTGACCCAACATGGCTTTAAATGGACTCGGATTTTCTCCCCAAGGTGTCATGGCGGCTACCTCTGCCCCTATTTTCACCTGTAAGCTGCGATCTCAATGTCCAAAGCCATCTTCACGTTGAGGAGGTCTTGGTATTCTTTTAAGTATCTTGCCATTTCACTCTTTGTGGTTCTCAATTCATTTTCTAATTTGTTGATGGTGTCCTATTGAAAGACAAAAAAAGAAAGAAAAGAAAAAGAAACCCAAGCATAAATCCCTACTGTTATCATTTTACTATAACACATATTGCTGCAGTTGCAAAGACCTATTTTCAATTAAAAATCAAAGTGCACATCTTTGATAAAATCTCTCCTAGAACAACTGTCTGTTCTTTTAAAAAAAACTTTACTGGGCTGAAATATCCTGCTTCATGAAGCATGAGACGGAAAAAAAACCTGATAAAAGAAAATTATCTTTTTCTATTTCTTCGTACAGTCTAATCATCATCATAAAATGCTGACAAGGAAATTAAATTGACAGAAAAATTCTGTTTCTCACTGACTCTTTTCTTTAGGGGAGAAGGAAATAGCTAAATTAAAAAAAATTATATTCTCTAAAACATGTTCTTTGTACCTAAATTATGTTTTCTTCTCCCCAGAAGATGAAGATCTTTTTATTAGCATAGGTTTACTGTGACCATCAGTAGCTAATTATGTAAAACAGTTTGCTTATTCCTGTTTTTCTACCTACTAAGGAGAGGGAGTGGTTGGTAAAACTAGCCATAAAGCGTGCTGGTTACAGTAATCTTTCAGAACAGATTGAGAGCGCTTCACTGTATTATTCATTAACCAGATGATCCAATCGGTGCTGTAAAATAACTTGTGGTTAATGCAGGTCAGAAAAGAGGGAACACCCCGCAGGCCGCAGGCAACGCCCAACTCGTTCTCCTCCCCTCCCCCACTCAAACCCAGATAGGGCGGGGCAGTTTCAATGCGGAACACAGAAGGAGCGCGTTCCCAGACTGTAGCCCAAGTGCCCCACCCTCGCCCTCCAAGTGCCCCACCCCTACCACGCTGTCTCCAAGGAGCCAAGTCCTACCCCCAATAACTGCATGCAGCTGCCTCCACCCCGGTCTCCACTTTCTGCGCGCAACCGCCACTATCCCCCCTTTTCTGCAGCCCCCATCCCGCACCCATGTGTTTCGGGTGGCGCCCCACCTGCATAGCACTGATGTCGGCATTCTGCTTGTCCTCCAGCTCCTGCAGCTGCTTCTCCAGCGCTTCGTTCATGCCCCGGCAAGCCTCTATCTCCAGGGTCTTGGCCTTGAGCAGGCGGCGGCTCTCGGACACCTCGTCCTTGGCGGCGCGCACGGCGTCGGTGTTCTTGGCGGCGCTCTCGGTCAGCACCGTGAAGCGGCTCTTGAACCACTCCTCGGCGTTCTGCATGTTCTTGGCGGCCAGCTTCTCGTACTGCGCACGGATGTCCTTGAGCGCGGCGGAGAGGTCGGGCTTGGTGGACACGTCCATCTCCACGGAGATCTGCGCGTACTGGATCTGGGCCTGCAGCTCGGCGATCTCCTCCTCGTGCACTTTCTTCAGGAACGCGACCTCGTCCATGAGGCTGTCGATGCGCTTCTCCAGCTCGGCGCGGGCCAGCGCCGCCTCGTCCGCGCCTTTGCGCGCCTCCATCAGCCGGCCCTCGGCGTCCTCGCGGCTCAGCACCTCCTCTTCATAGCGCGCCTGCAGCTGGCGGAGCGTCTCCTCCAGCCCCTCGCGCTCGCCCTGCAGCGCCTGCTTCTCGTTGGTGGCGTCTTCCGCCGCCAGGCGCAGGTCGCGAATCTCCTGCTCGTACAGCGCCCGGAAGCGGGACGGCTCCGAGTGCTTCTGGCGCAGCACCAGCAGCTCGGCCTCCAGGACCTTGTTCTGCTGCTCCAGCTCGTGCACGCGCTCGATGAAGCTGGCGAAGCGGTCGTTGAGGTCCTGGAGCTGCGCCTTCTCCTGCGTGCGGATCGACTTGAGGTCGTTGCTGATGGCGGCTACCTGGCTCAGGTCGAGGTTCTCCAGGCTGGGCATCAAGGAGCTGGAGCTGGACGAGTAGCTGCGGCGCACGGACAGCGAGGAGGAGACGGGCGCCGAGTAGCTGGAGTAAGCGGAGCGCGCGGTGCTGTAGCCGCTGCGCACGCTGGAGATGTGCACCCGGGGCGCCTCCACGTAGCGCCGCTTGTAGGAGGTCGAGTAGTACGGCTCGTAGCTGAAGGAACTCATGGTGGCGGCCGGCGCCTCCCTGGCCCGCGGAGGCGACGGGGGCCTGGAGAGAGACAGAGAGAGAAGGGCCGGGGAGAGAGGGGAAGGGGAGGATGGATGGCTGTGTGCGGCTGGGCGCCGTCCTGCCACCCCTATTTATACGCCGCGAGGCTTCTGACGCAGCCTGCGATCGATCACCGCGCGCCGGCCAGTGGGGGCAGCGCGCTGCCGCAGCCTGGGCCAGGATTCTGCGCAAAAGGGAAGGCGGGGGCGAGCGACGGGCAGCTGGCGAGCTGTTGCGTTCGTCCTTTCTGCCTTTTATCTAGGGCCCTTGAGTTTTCTGAGACCCCACACGCCCTCCCTCATGTCTTTCTTCCACGCACCACTCCCAGCCTGCTCGTGCCTCCTAGACCCTCGATCACGCAGCCTAAGTGTCCCCATAACAGGTTCTCACTCTCCACTCACACCCTAGTTTTCCATATCCTGGTGCCTAGCAGACACCCCTGTTCCCCAACTCAGCCCCTTCCCCGCGGGGGACCTCTTCGTCGCCCCTTTTGGTGTTTATGGTGACAGCGCCGCTGTAGGGCGTTTGACTTAGAAATAACAGGTTGGGTTGCGGCTATGCGGACATAGGGAGAAGAGTTTGACATTTCTCTGTAGCTCTTTCTGGCACTTTCTTCAATTTATCTCCGTTTCTCCTGCTCTTCTTTATCTTTTTTTTTTTTTTTGCAGTTTTGGCCAGGGGACAGGCTTGAACCCACTACCCCCCTACCCTCCCCCGGTATATGGGGCCGGCGCCCTACTCCTTGAGCCTCAGGCACCGCCCCTCTTCTTTATCTTTAATGTGCTGCTTCTCGACA
>CAUYRH010023974.1:0-13280 GCA_963574655.1 Perodicticus potto | reverse complement strand
GCAGATGGTATGATTGTATATCTGGAAAACACCAAGGATTCTACTACAAAACTTTTAGAAGTGATCAAGGAATACAGCAGTGTCTCAGGCTGCAAAATTAGCACTCATAAATCTGTAGCCTTTATATATACCAATAATAGTCAAGCCAAAAAAATAGTCAAGTCCTCTATCCCTTTCACAGTAGTACCTAAGAAGATGAAATATTGGGGAGTTTAATCTAACAAAGGATGTGAAAGATCTTTATAAAGAGAACTATGAAACTCTAAGAAAAGAAATAGCTGAACATGTCAACAAATGGAAAAACAGACCATGCTCATGGCTGGGAAGAACCAACATTGTTAAAATGTCCACACTACCCAAAGAATATATAATTTTAATGCAATTCCTCTCAAAGCTCTGTTGTCATATTTTAAAGACCTCGAAAAAACAATAGTTCATTTTATATGGAATCAGCAAACACCTCGAATAGCCAAGACATTGCTCAGAACACAAAACAAAGCAGGAGGAATCATGCTACCAGACCTGAGACCGTACTGTAAATTGATAGCGATCAAAACAGCATGGTATTGGCACAAAAACAGAGAGATAGATGTATGGAACAGAATAGAGAACCAAGAGGTGAACCCAGCTACTTACCATTATTTGATCTCTGAGAAGCCAATTAAGAATATTCAGTGGGGAAAAGATTCCCTATTTAACAAATGGTGCTGGGTGAACTGGCTGGCGACCTGTAGAAGACTGAAACTGGACCCCCACCTTTCACCATTAACTAAGATAGGCTCTCACTGGATCAAAGATTTAAACTTAAGACATGAAACTATAAAAATACTAGAAGAAAGTGCAGGGAAAACTCTTGAAGGAATCGGCCTGGGTGAATTTTCTATGAGGAGGGCTCCCCAGGCAATTGATGCAGTATCAAAAATACACTACTGGGACCTGATCAAACTAAAAACCTTCTGTACTGCTAAGAACACAGTAAGTGTAGCAAGCAGACAGCCCTCAGAATGGGAGAAAATATTTGCAGGTTATGCCTCTGACAAAAGTTTAATAATCAGAATACACAGAGAACTCAAACGTCTTAGCAAGAAAAGGACAAGTGATCCCATCTCAGGGTGGGAAAAGGACTTGAAGAGAAATTTCTCTAAAGAAGACAGGTGTATGGCCTACAGAAACATGAAAAAATGCTCACCATCCTTAATCATCAGAGAAATGCAAATCAAAACTACTTTGAGACATCATCTAACTCTGGGAAGATTAGCCCATATAACGAAATCCTAAAACCAGAGATGCTGGTGTGGATGTGGAGAAAAGGCACACTTCTACACTGCTGGTGAGAATGCAAACTAATACATTCCTTTTGGAAGGATATTTGGAGAATACTTAGAGATCTAAAAATAGACCTGCCATTCGATCCTATAATTCATTTAGTAGGTATATATCCAGAAGACCAAAAATCACATCATAATAAAGATATCTCTTCTAGAATGTTTATTGCAGTCCAATACATAATTGCTAAGTCGTGGTAGAAGCCCAAGTGCCCATTGACCCAGAAATGGATAAACAAATTGTGGTACATGTATACCATGGAATATTATGCAGCTTTAAAGAAAGATGGAGATTTTACCTCTTTCTTGTTTATGTGAATGGAGCTGGAACATATTCTTCTTAGCAAAGTATCTCAAGAATGGAAGAAAAAGTATTCAATGTACTCAGCCCTAATATGAAGCTAATTTATAGCTTTCATATGAAGGCTAAAACCCAATTATAGCACAAGAATACAGGGAAAAGGGCAAGGGAGGGGAGGGGCGAGGGAAGGGTGGGTGGAGGGAGGGCAATTGGTGGGATCACACTTACCATGCATCTTAGAAGGGTACTGGTGAAACTTATTAAATGTAGAATATCAATGTCTTCATATAGACATTGATAAGAAAATGCCATGAAGGCTATGTTTAACAGTTCAACCAAAATATTTCAGATTGTATATGAAGTCATCACATTACACCCCATGATTGCACTAATGTACACAATTGTGATTTAATAAAATTATAAAAAAATAAAAGAGAAAAATCAAATCTTTTCTTTGGCAGAATCTGTCTGGATTCTTGAGTAGGCTTATACCAAAAGGGAACTGTGAGTTTAAAGACATTTATTTTACCCTTGTTATCCTCAAGCTCACTATTTTATCTCTTAACCTTGAAATTTAGAATTAGTCCGTCTTATTTTCCATTTTGATGTTTTATTAGGTAATTAATCTCCTATTCATTCAAAAGTGGCTGAAATGTTCTTTTATTTTATTGGTGAGCCATTGACACTGAACAAGTATCTGTTTACCAAACTCATTATATCTTGCTGATTGATATGTACCTATTTCACTCTACCTTTGCAGTTAAGTGTAAATGGGACTAAATTCTGGCCTTTAACATGTGAGGAACAATAGACAGTACTTCAATGCCTGCCCCAGATGCTTTCCTGGATGTCATGCTTCCTACATGGTACACCTTTTCTGATGAACTTGGGAATGTTCTTTTGAAGAATATGATGTAGAAGGAACCTGAATCCCTAAATCACTGCTCACTGAAGAATTTCTTGCCAATCAGAAACATCTATTTCATATTTCATTTAAGGAAAAAAGTCAATTTCTGTTGTTCGAAGCCATTGAGAGTTTGGAGTTTGCAACAGCAGCTAACGTTACTTCAATAACACTATTGCATATGCCAATTATTCGTGACAGGGAAAGTAATGTTCCAGTATATCCACCAGCAAAAGTTGTTCAAATTCTGAAACCTTGAATGTGTTATTTTATATGGCAAAAGGAATTTTGCAAATGTGAATGAGTTAAGGTCTTAAATGAGGAAATGATATGAGATTACACGAGGGTGCCTGATGTGCTCACAACGGGCCTTATCAGAGGGAGCAGGGGTAACATAAGCAGAGACTAAGGAAAGGTTAGAGGAATGAGGAGCACAAGCCAAGGAATATGGGCAGCACACAGTGGTTATAAGACCAGGACTTGGAAGCTCTCTTAGACCGTCTAGAAACAATGGACTCAGGACAACCCATTTTAGACTTAAGATCTACACATCTATTAGGTAGTCATTTTTATTCTTTTAAGTCACCAGTTTATAGGAATTTGTAGATTATCAATAAAAACTAAAAACATACATATTACATATACATATATATGTTTATACACATATAAACCCATATTCATGGATGATGAATCCAAATGTAGCTTATTATATACAGTATCTGCCTGCATTAGAAGGTACATACTTATTCATCTGAAACGTAGTCTTTGTATGGATTATGCCGTAAACTTTAATTTTGTATATTAAGAGATGCAATTATTATTTCAATAATAATAAAATCACCAGGGGCCTTATAAAGGGAGTCAGAAGTTCAAAAGTGAATTTTGTTCACAATGCATATATATTTTTTAGGATGCTATTATCAACGTTGTTATCTTCTGATTTCATACACTCTATCTAAGTAAATATTAGGCACATCCAGGACTTGGATATTTATTTCCCATTGAAACTGTTCTTCTGGACCTGCGACCCATACTTTAAAATCTTTGGAACTTTAGTGATTGGATGAAATGTCCCCATTTCAAACTAAATATTTCCAAAATTAATTTCATCTTGTTTATCTAATTTGGTATTTTCTTGCAATTTTGTCAACAATATCACCATGTACCCAGCTGTTCACATTAGAAACCAAGAAATTTTTTTTGTATTAAATGTAAACCCTGCACTCTGGTTGGTAATTTTTTTCCCCTCAGAAGTACATGTTGGGAATCGCGAAACCACCTTATTTGTACACTGCGTTTAGCTACTTAAATAACTACATTGTAGATAATGAGGGTCAAGTTTTTCACTTGCAGAGAAAGAAGTTATAAATAAAAGTGGAATGCTAGAATGAGCTATTGGTACCAAAATGGAGTTTGAGATTTCCATTTGAACATACATACAATATATACACATATAAACTGCGCATATACACAAACATTCATAAAGGTATCTAGACATACATATGTATATACATATGTGCATTTGGGGAATAACACGGATGCCCCAAAACATTAAGAGACGTTTTTGGAAGTAAAATTGATCATTCCCCAAAAGTGTACAAACTCTTGGCAAAATGGATATCTGTAGCATGTCTAGGTACACTTGATCAGTAACAGTGCCTTCAATTCAACTTTAAAAGTAAAAAATAGATAACACCTTTTCAACGTGTATACATTTTTGGGCACCCTGTGTGTGTGTCGGTGTGGGAATATGAACATACACGTTTTATCTCTGTTCACTGAGAGAGCCTTGGGGAAGGGACAATACAAAAGCATCACGAACATCCAGAAGCCAGATCTTGTTTTCTAAACATCCCTCTCTAACAAAAGGAATGAACGCTCCTTGGATGATTCTAGGATAGGGCAAGAAAAATGAAAGATGAGCCTTTTAGTGCCAAAAGTAAAGTGCAAACAAAAAATGAAATGGAGACACGCTGAAAAGACATAGAGGCTACCCTGAAAGTTCCCCATGGCCAAAGCCAGAGCAATTTAAGTGATAAGTGACATAGAATATAAATATAGCCTGAAGAGAAATGTAAACATTTATGAGTTATTTCTGATGTAAATAATTATATAATTAAATAAATACACAAATGAAAAAAGGAGTTATATTTTCTTGAAGTTCAATTAATAAATACAGAAGAAATAAGTAAAGTAAAAATATCACTTATATAACATGACAATTATTACTGCTAGGGAACAGAGGGACTGAAGAAAATTAAAATTAATGGGAGACACTTGCAAACTCTCAAATATCACCCCTCAAATCCTAAACTCTGGTGGTTTAAATACTGTCCCCAAATTCTAGAAGGTAAAGTTTAATTATTTCCCTCTCCAACCAGGGGCAGACTCAGCAATACACTTCTAACAAATAGTTTTAAAGTAAAAAAGAAAAAGTAACTCTCCAATAGAGAGAGACCTTGACGACAGCACCTTGGCCAAGTGGTTAAGATTAGTGTCACCAATATTGACCTTGGCATTTTGTGCTCCCTGATATGCTATGAGGACAATTCACCTCTGCACTGTTCATCCCCCAAACCCTCAGCTTCAATCAATTCTTGAGAATACATCTGACTAACACATATTGAGCGATATTCTACAAAATACCTGACAGTAATCGTCCGATGTGTCACAGTCGGACGAAACAAAGAAAGACTGTGGAGCTGTCAATATTGGAAGTGGCTAAGAAAAGATAACAAATTTATTGAGTGTCTTGGATTGGACACAGGAAAACAAAATGGAAATCAATAGAAAAACTGAAGAAATTTGAGTAAACATAATAGCTTAGTTAAGGTGATGATACCCCCACGAATATACCAATATTAATTTCTTAGTTTTGATGATTTTAAGTATTTGATTATGTAAAATTCATTAAATAAAATGTTACAATTTGGAGGAAGTTGGGTGAGTGGTATTCAGAAATTTTCTGTACTACCTTTGAAACTCTGCTATGAGTCCAAAATTATTTCAGAATAAAACATTACAGAAATCCTTCAGAAACAACCTCCAAAATACATCGTAAAGATACCCTATTCAGTTTTCATTCATACTCCTATTAGACGTATTCAAATCTTTATAAATTTTTGTACAATTATCAAAATTGACTACAGTAGCTTCCCAAATGTCTCTTACCATGCTCTTTTCTAACCTGCATTATAAATTATCACATGCAAAAAAATCATAAATATTTGCATAAAATTTCACAGCAGTAACTCATGCTTTTCATTACTTGCTGTATTTTTCACCTTTGGTCCTTCTACTCTCACATCCACACCGTATTTAACTGATAATCTTTTCAGTTCTCAGTATCTGTGAATCTTTAAGACAACTTTTTTATTATACCTGAGATTTCTTTTGCCTAAAGTACTTTCTTCTCACTTCCTTACGTAGATAATTCCCTCTCCTGGAGAAAAATTTAGATCCGAAATAACAGTTCCAGAAGCCTATCCTGGCTTCCCTGGTATAAATTGTAGTTCTCTCCAGAACCCTGAACATAAGTCAATCAGCAGCAAGGACTCTATCTTATCCACAGCCCCCTCTAGTTCAGCGGTTCTCAACCTGTGGGTCATGACCCACAGGAACTGTATTAAAGGGATGTGGCCTTAGGAAGGTTGAGAACCACTGCTCTGGGGCCTGGCAATAAATATATGTTTGATCACATTTTCTAAAGAATGTACCAAGCATAAACTCAAATGGAGGGATAAACCAAATCTAATAATAAGTTAGTAATGATGTGTAGGAAGAGGAAAAAATATTCGGAAAATTAAATTCTAAGACTCCCTAAAAAAAATGCCCATTTAAGCATTTCAAATGTTATCATGGGTCTGGATTGAGAGGTCAGAAACTAGCTAAGAATATGATTTTCTAAAATACATAAGGCAGGAAAACATTATTTGAAGAAACTAAGCCCAGACAGCATTGTGCTGTAGGACTATAGCCCCTTTTCTGTGACAGAGGAACCTGATGCCTGCACATTAGTGCACCGCAGTCTGAGGATGGGTGCCAAGTGTCACAGGATCATCTTTTCTTTTTCAGAGCCACGAGGACTCCACAACTCAAAGCGCATCTTGATTTTCAAGAGTCAGAGTCCCAGAGGATCCATTCTGAAAGATTTTAAGGCTGCTATTGACTCTATGGGGCCAACCTGAACACATCATTCATCTTCAGTGACTCAGGGTCAGCAAAGGAATTTCAGGGAAATAGCATAGAAGGCATTTTGTGTAAGAACAGATGGAACAAACTCAGCCTGGGTAAATCCTTTTTAAACTAGGAATTTGTGAACAATTTCATTTCAGTCATTAT
Organism: Perodicticus potto; assembly: GCA_963574655.1. Classification (NCBI taxonomy): domain Eukaryota; kingdom Metazoa; phylum Chordata; class Mammalia; order Primates; family Lorisidae; genus Perodicticus; species Perodicticus potto. Next base: position 6,409 of record CAUYRH010023974.1, on the reverse strand, counting down.
CAAATAGGCAAGACATAATTTTTGGAGTTAACTTCAAAAAAAATTCTGAGTTTTTCCCTCCCACTGTATACTGATGATCATGCATTAAAGTTCATAAAATTCTCTGTGTTTAACGTCCAAATTATTTCTAGTATATGCATTTGGTTGCTTTACATATTGCACTGAAGAAAGTCATATTGAAAGTGTCAATGATCAAGGCCAAGGCAATGCCTGAATTTTTCAAATGCATTTTCTTTTTAGTTTTATATAGTAGGGTTGCCAGGGAAACTGGTGGAGAAGCTGAATTACTTGTTGATATTCTATATGCCTTATCTCTGTCCTTCTATTCTGATGCTTAGAACAGAAGCTGAGCAGGTAGGATTTTCCATCTTCATCTCCCTTTACAGGAAACTATTTCCTTATAGATTCTAAAGTTAAAAGTATAGGATTTTTTTTTTACTTTAAAAATTCATTTTATTTTATAACACATTCTTGCCAGTGACCTCAATCCTTGAATTCATTGTCATCACACAATTGTCAGATTTGGTGGAAGCACAGATTAGAGCTGAGTGCTTCATATTGCCCCAAATTTGCCAGCTGTGGAAGTAATACATTTGCACTACACCTGCATTCAAAGCCGGATGCCCAGAGTGGGTGGATATGGGACGGCCACTAAAAATGACTCCCCCACTCCCTGAGAACAATGCATTAAAGGAAAATAGTTGATTTTTCTGGCTGATGGTTGTCACCAGCAAAAGTAGGGAAAATCAGTATTACTAATCATTTGCAGTGGCAATCTGCTGAAGCACAGCAGTGAAATATCAGAAAGAGAAATGGTCACAAAACAAAAGGGTAACAGTCCCTTAAGGAAAAACACCGTATGATAAAATAGAGCTTATTCCGTGGCATAAGGGTTATTCTGGCAGTATGATTGAAAGTATTAGAAATGAATAATTCTAAGGTGAATGATTTCAGAGTTTCTATGGTAGATTCATTTCTAGTTATGATAATTTTAAATGTGGATTCAAAAATGGCTCCCCAGGGCAGGGATCTTAGATAGGAATGGTTTATCGTGGAGAGTGTGTGTTTTCTCTTTTTCTCATGCATGCATCCCTAGGGATCCCTATATAGATGTGATTTCTCAGTTTGGGAAGTGATATCTGTAGAATAAGAAAACTATGCTAAGAAAGGGCATCCCAGGAGAGGAATGCTACAAGGAGATGAATTCTACCAGGAATTAGTATACTCCTTAGGGCAGAAATGCACAGGAAATCCAATATGGAAGAATATATAAGTAAAAGTCTTAATATACATGCAGAAAAATTTTATCATATATACATATTTGTTTCTGCATCAGTTTAAAGTAATGAGCTAGATTTACATATAGTCAAATTAATCGAGCTCTATAACATATTGAATATAAGACAGTCAATAAGATTTAAAAACAGCGGCATATGTTTTTCAAGCATATGTGTGTATAAATAAAGTTATGGAGTTGAAATGGAAGAAACCAGAAGTAGGATTAGGAATGGAGTGTGGCATAGGTGGAAAACTAATCAACTAAGTGAAATCAGTGCATGGAAATACCACAATTTTCAGCTTTTAAAAAAGGAATTAATAGCAAAAGTTATTATTAATCTTTAAAAATGACAATTTCATGAAAACAGGATGTCCTGTACCACTTCACAGTGAAGACCATAGGAAAAAAGGACTTCTCAGGGATGGAAAGGGGAGGAGTGCTGCAATTAATCTTCAGCATTGGATAGCATGGAAACCAGTCCACCTCAGGGAAGTGCCACTGCCTTTTGAGGAGACTTCAAGGTGTTGAGGGGTCTCAGAAGAAGAAATCTCTGAATTTTTATTACCCTTGCTTTTCTTCCTTTTCTTTTCTTTTTCCAAATATCTTCTACTTCCCTTCCCTTTCCACCAAGCTTGTTTTAGGGAGAGGGCATGGACAGCTTTTAATTAAGCAGAGTCCCTGCTGGATTGGAGCATGTTGTTCCCCATGCTAGGGGAACCTTGCTCAGAGGAGGCAGCGTGAGCAGAAATCCAGTGGCCTATTCACTCCCCTGAAAATCCCATACAGAAGTTGAAAAAGTGAAATAGTCTCTGTAGAAAAGACATGGAATAGCTTTATTCCCCTGATATAGATTTTTACAAACAAACTTTCAGTAGATATTTATTGTCCTTGTCACGTAAAAATTTGTATATACTACCCACACAAAGACATGAATGTCCCTGAAATCTATGCTGCAAATTGAAAGAAGCCGTTCTGAGCAAATGATAAACTGTATGATTATATGACATTTTATAAAGGCAAAATTATACACATGGTAGTTATACCAATGGTTAGTAGGAGGGTTTTTTAAAATAATAAATGAAAATGGAAAAATCTTAAAGTAATAAAGTTATTTTGTATGATACAAGAACAGCGGATACTTGATACTATACATTTGTCAAGAGCCATAGAATTTCATGACACTAACAGAGATTTTAATGCATACGAATTTTAAAAATAATTTAAGTGATACTGGAATTTCTTCTTTAGTAGAATTCAAAGAAAGACTCCACAGACCACAGGTCAGTGGTAAGACAGGATTTATTTTACAGAAAAGAATACAGAGAAAGCACCAGAGCTTCTGGTAGAGGATAAAACTCAGGTCAGGAAAAATCTCCCTTCTGAGTCCTTTGTCTAGGGGTATATACATATTTAGCCCAACAAATGAGTGGATACAATCCCTTCCATTCCCAGGCCTAGGGAACTTACCTCAAATTGACCAGGCCTGGGAAATAAGGAGGGGGGATTCCGGTTTAACTGCAAGGGCAAGGGGATGGGGAGACTACAGTGTCCCTTGAGCCAGCAACCTGCAGGTGCCCCCCAGCAGTCGTCTAGCCCCTCCAGCCACTGGAGCCTCCTGTGCCCCCATAGTCACCCTCCAACCCTCCGGTTCCTCTGTTGACTGTGCTACCAACACCCCCAGGGCAGAGACAGAGGGCAGGCCCTCCCCTGACTTCAGGCTGCGCTGGCTGGGGCACCACCCACCTGTATCATAGGTGGATGGGGAATTGAATTAAATTAAATGCTGACAGTAAACCAGGATTTAACTGTAAGACCAATAAATAGAACAAATTCACTGAAAGGGACATAAGAAAAATGTGCTGAACTGGGGGATGAATGGACACTATAAGACTAAAGAGAAAAGAAAACTGTAATATTCACTACATTCTAATTGATAAAGCAATTTACCATGATGATATGTGTTAACAGTTCTGAAACCACTAAGCGTGTATAGTGGAATTTAAGTAAACTGATGGCAATTTTTCATTGTTTTAGTGGAAAGTTACAGATAAGCAAGAGAGAAAGGCATAGTGATCCAAGTGGTAATGGGCTAGAGTTGAAGTAGTATTGAATTATAGCCCAATGTCTAAAACACTATAAATACCCATACTGAGAGAAATAAATGATTAAGTACATAACTGAGAGAAGAAATCCTATGCAGAAGAATCTCAGGTACTTTAGGAGGATACTCTGCTTTGAAGGATAACTGCCCATTTTAAGCTGGATTACACACAGCTACTTCCCTCCAAAGGATACACCGGGTAAAATGGAAGAGGGTGTAACTTTATAGTGGAGAAATCCAGCAAACACAGTAAGTGATAAATTACCTGGTAGTCAATACCGATGGTATGATGTGATGAAACTGGCACTTTTCCTCTGTGGTCCTTACCAAAAACTGATAAGTACAGTCTAATCGTGAGAAAAATATCAGAAAACCACACCCAAACAATATTCCTCAAAATCCACAAGGTTACCAAAAACAAGGGAAGTCTGAGAAATTTATCTTGACTTAAGGAGACATAACGATATAATGTATCCTGGATTAGATCCTAGAAGAGAAAAAGATGATAAGCAAAACTAAAGAAATCTGATTTAAGTAAGGGGTTTATTTAATAATAATGAATAAATAGATTCATGAATTGTGAGAAATGTACGAATTTAGAAATTAAAAACAATCTGTGATATATATGGAAACTGTAGTATTTTTTCCATTTTTTGCACATATAAAATAATTCTAAGTTAAAAAATTTATTTAAATTCTAGATAGTCATATATTTCCACATGAGGTAATGCTTCTATCTTTTTCCAGTCCTCACAGAGTTGCGGCATTATGTTTTTCTTTGCCTAAATATGTTTAGGGCTTTAAATGTGGTCAGTTAATTTGTTATTCTGAGGAGTGTCTATTACATATTAGTGAATGAATTTTACCAACACATATGAATATTTAATTATCAACACACATTTATACTGCATATAAATTTTTATTTATATATTTTAATACTTCCAATATGATAATTTTATGATTTCAAACAAAAATAAAAAACTGCAATTTGGACTTTCTTTTATTTTACCTACTCATTCATTTAATCCTTTTCAAACTGAGCTAATGTATGCCCTGAAAATTTAGAAAAATATGCCTTAGGTGTGGTCCCACTGATTACCTTCCCTCCATCCAACCTTCCCTCTTCCCTCCTCTCCCCTGCCTCTTTCCTCCTTCATCCTGGACTACAGTTAGTTGGATTCCATTAATGGATTAATAAATTACAGTATATGTATACCATGGAATATTATGCAGCCTCAAAAAGAGATGGAGACTTTACCTCCTTTATGTTTACATGGATGGAGCTGAAACTTATTCTTCTAAGTAAATTATCTCAAGAATGGAAGAAAAAGTATCCAATGTACTCAATACTATTATGAAACCAATATATAATCACCCACACTTTCATATGAAAGATAAAATAAGTATGTTTCTTATCTTTAGTTGTTTGAAATCCACTGGTATCTGAAAATAAGATTGCAACCCCTCCTTTCTCCAGATTTCCATTTGCCTGAAATATTGTTTTCCAACCCTTCACCGTGAGTCCTGTTTTGTCTTTTAAGTTTAGGTGTGTTCCTGGTGGCAGCATATGGATAGCTTGTGCTTTTTTTATTCAATCAGCCAGGCTTTGCCTCTTCAGAGGGGAATTCAAATCATTAAAATTGATTGCAAGAATTGACAAGTATGCAGTACTTCATTTCATCTGATTTTATGCAGGTCCATTGGTTTAGTTGTATCCTTTGCACCATTGTGGAAGCTAGGTTTTGACCTACTGTCCTTAATAACTTCAACTGCATCTTTAAGTTCCCTGGTTGATTCCTTTAAGTCTGTAAGCTCTACCATAGTCTATTTATTTATTTATTTATTTATTTATTTATTTATTTTTTGTTTTTTTTTTTTTTTGGCCGGAGCTAGGTTTGAACCTGCCACCTCCAGTATATGGGACCAGTGACCTACTTCTTTGAGCCACAGGTGCTGCCCATAGTCTTTTTATATTATTATATCTTTTGTCCATTTCTTGGTTCTGTTTTCTCACTTTTTCATCAAATCCCTTTATTTACCATCCATATTTTAAATTTCATTTCTGTCATTTCCATTAATTCTTTACAGGTGAAATCCTCTGCTATTGCTGCCTCATGATCCCTTGGGGAAGGTAGGGATGCTCTGTTCTGATTTTTCATGTCACCAGAATTATTCTATTGGTTCCTCCTCATCTATGTTTTCTTCTTCACATCCTTCCCCAATTTTTTCCTTCTTACTTCCCCCTTTGCTTTAAATTAATTTGTCTCAGAGCTTGCATACAAGGTAAAGCATGTGAAGAGAGAAAGAAAAAACAAAATGAAAGAGGAAGAAAAATAAAAAAATGGGTGGAAGGAAAGAATTGAAGAATAAAAGAGAAAAAGAACAGACAGAGAGAAAAAGAGTGACAGGAAAAATGGTGGTGTTTGGCAGGGTGAACATACCCACACCTCTAGAACTTTTGGGAGCTGAACTTGGTGGGTCCCACAAAGTAAAGAACTCTTTACCAGCCTGGGAAAAAGCAAGACCTGATTCTGTCAAATATGGTAGGAAATCAACAGTATGTCACAGTGAGGTCGTACCTTCCTTCCAAAGGCCAAAGCTAGAGGGACACCTTAGACCGTAAACTCATGGCCCCCTTGAACCAGACCAATCCAAAGCCAAGGGGGCCAGACTCCAGCCAGTGGTTACCCAAGACACCACCTCTGACCTCAGAATCAGGAGGCATGTCATTAAAATGTTGTAAATTCCCTTACTGTTAAAAAAACAACAAAGGCTCGGCACCTGTGGCTCAAGGGGCTAAGGCTCCAGCCATGTACACCTGAGCTGGCGGGATCGAATTCAGCCCGGGCCGCCAAACAACAATAACAGCTGCAACCAAAAAATGGCCAGGCATCGTGGCGGGCGCCTGTAGTCCCAGCTACTTGGGAGGCAGAGGCAAGAGACTCGCTTGAGCCCAGGAATTGGAGGTTGCTGTGAGCTGTGATGCCACAGCACTCTATCCAGGGTGACAGCTTGAGGCTCTGTCTCAA
>CAUYRH010023973.1:0-11716 GCA_963574655.1 Perodicticus potto | reverse complement strand
TTTCTGGATGAGTTTACTTTTGCATTGGAGGATTATGCTGGTCATAATGGAAGATAGGTCTGAGAATATCCTGGAGAGCTGGTTTGGTTATAGCGAATTTCTTCAACATGTGGATGTCATTAAAGTATTTAATTTCTCCATTGTAGATGAAACTCAGTTTGGCTGGATACAGGATCCTGGGTTGAAAGTTATTTTGTTTTAGGAGATTAAAAGTCGATGACCATTCTCTTCTAGCTTGAAAGGTTTGATCAGAGAGATCTGCAGTTATTCTAATATTCTTCCCCTTGTACATTATTGATTTCTTGCATCTGGTTGCTTTCAAAATTTTCTCCTTCATATTTACTTTAGTGAACTTAATTATGATGTGCCTGGGGGATGTCTTATTCGGGTTGAGTCTTGCTGGGGTTCTGAAACTGTCTGCTATCTGAATTTCAGAATCTCTTGGCAGGTCTGGAAAGTTCTCTTTCATAATCTCATCAATAAGAGATTCTGTGTCTTGTGAAGCTGTTTCATCGCTTTCGGGGATCCCTATGAGGCGAATATTGGCTTTCTTTGAGTTATCCCAGAGCTCTCTGAAAGAGTGATCTGTTTTTGCCTTCCATTTCTCTTGCTCTTTGTAGGTTTGAGAGTGTTTGAAAGCTTTGTCTTCCATGTCACAAATCCTTTCTTCTGCTTGCTCCATTCTGTTACTGACAGATTCTACTGAATTTCTCAGATCTTTAAGGGCTGCAACTTCTTGTCTCAATGTGTCAAAATCTTTGGTCATTTTGTCTTTGAATTTGTTGAATTCTTGAGACATCTTTTGGGTCATCTTTTGTATTACTGCTTGAAATTCTGGTTCCATCTTTTCATCTATTCCGCTAATCTTATTTGCAATCCAGACTCTGAATTGGATTTCAGACATCTCAGCCATTTTCCTATGCAGGAGATCTTGTGCTGTGTCTGCCTTGTTGTTTTCTTGGAGGGGTTGGTCTACTCTGATTGCCAGAGTTTTTCCGTTGATTCTGCCCCATAATTCTTTTTCACCATTGTGTCTGGCTGTCCTCAGAGTTGGGAAGGTGTCTCTCGAAGATTAGACCCTGGTGGAACCACTCTATTGTGCTGGAACTTTGTAATGAGTGACTCTGTGTAGATCTTCTGGGACTGCCCCAGCCAGGGAGTTCTGGCTGCGGGAGCAGCCCCGGAGTGTGGCACTCCTGGATGCAGCAGCAGGATGGGGGATGGTTCACACAGTTCTCGGAGTGCCAGGCGCGGGGCTGTGTGATCACCAGAGCAGTTCCTGGCTGAGGGCAGGCCTACAGAGGCCTGGAAGTCACCGGCAGAGTCCCTGGCAGAGGGCTGGCTTGCAGAGGCCCTGCAGGCTTGGAGCATGGGGGCACGTGGTTGCTGGGTGAGTTCCTGGCCAGGGGCGGCGTTCCTGGCTGAAGGCGGGACTGTGGGGCCGGCATGTGTGGGGCACAGGTCCACGTGGTTGCCAGGGGAGTTCCTTGTTGGGGGCCGGCCTGCGGAGGCCCTGCAGGTGCCAGACGCAGGCCCGCACAGTCTCCAGAGGAATCTCTGGTCAGGGGTGGCCTTGCAGGAGCCCGGCAGTTGCTGGTGGAGTCCCTGAAAAAAGGCAGGACTGCGGAGGCCCTTTAAGTGGTGGGTGCAGGGCCATGCAGTTGTCCAGGAAGTTTTTGGCCGGTGGTGGGCCTGCAGAGAGGCCTGGCGGTGGCCGGTGGAAGAAGGCTGGACTGCGGAGGCTCTGTGGATGCCAGGTGGAGGCCCACGCAGTCACCGGGAGTGACCCTGGCTGGGGGCCTGGTGGTTGTGGGTGGAGTTCCTGGCAGAAGGCAAACCTACAGAAGCCTGGCAAGTGCGGGATGCCTGGCCAGGTGGTCGCTGGGGGAGTTGCTTGCTGGGGGCAGGCCTGCAGAGGCCTGGCGTCACTGGCGGAGTCCATGGCAGAAGGCTGGTCTGCAGAGGCACTGTGGGTGCCAGGCTGAGGCCTGCATGGTTGCTGGGACTGTCCCTGTCCAGGGGCGGGCCTGGCAGTCGCCAGCAGAGTCTGTAGCAGACGGCGGACGTTCAGAAGTCCGGCAAGCACAGGACGCAGGGCCAGGTGGTCACCGGGGGAGTTCCTTGCCTGGGGTGGGCCTGCAGAGGCCTGGCGGTTGCAGGCAGAGTTACTGGCAGATGGCAGACCTGCAGAAGCATGGCAAGCACAGGCAGAGGGCCAGGCAGTTGCCGGGGAAGTTCCTGGTTGTGGACCGGCCTGCAGAGGCCTGACTGTTGCAGGCAGAGTTCCTGGCAGAAGGTGGACCTGCGAAAGCCCTGCAGGCTTGGGGCACAGGGCCACATGGTCGCCAGGGGATTTACTGGCCAGGGGCCGGCCTGTGGGGACCCTGTGGGTGCCAGGCAGAGGCCCACACAGTCACCGGGGGAGTTCCTGGCCAGGGGCAGACCTGCAGAGGCCTGGCGGTTGCCAGCAGAGTTTCTAGCAGACGGCGGGCCTGCGGAAGCCTGGCAAACATGGGGCGCAGGGCCAGGCAGCTGCTGGGGGAAGTCCTGGCTGGTGGGTGGGCCTGCAGAGGCCTGGCAGTTGCAGGCGGAGTTCCTGGCAGAAGGCAGGCCTGCAGAAGCCCTACAGGCTTGGGGCACAGGGCCGCACGGTTGCCAGGGGATTTACTGGCCAGGGGCGGACCTGTGGGGGCCCTGCGGGTGCCAGGCGGAGGCCCACACGGTCGCTGGGGGAGTTCCTGGCCAGGGGCAGACCTGCGGAGGTCTGGCGGTCATCGTCAGAGTCTCTAGCAGACAGCAGGCCTGTGGAAGCCTGGCAAGCACAGGGTGCAGGGCCAGGCACTTGCCTGCAGCTTCCGTGGCTGCAGGGAGGTAGGCTGGCTGCAGCCCCTGCAGAGTCTTTTCCCGGTGGGGCACTTGTTCCAGCAGGCGGGGTTGGGGGCACTGCTTAGGGACCTCCTCCCTCAGTCTCAGCAGGGGTTAGGCTTCTGGTTCATCAGGTAAGCGGGGAAGGGTGTACAGTAAGTTCAGAATGGTGGGGAAAATTTAGTTCAGTTTTTCTGCCTAGCAATAGAGTTTTCAGAGTCACACTGGGGTACTCAGGGGAAGCACACCCCACTTCCCACAGCAATCTTCTGTGGGGTGCAACAAGAGGTCCACAGTTCACCACTTACCTATAGAAAACCAGCAGGAGCAAGAGGAGAAAAAAAGAAAGGGAACAGAAAAGCAAGAAACTCAGAGCTTTCTTGGGGGAGGGGACGGACACTCTTCCTTTCAGATGAATTTTGTACCTGAAGCTTGCTTTCTTGGAGTCGTAGCCTGTCTCAGCAGAGGTGACCTGCAGAAATCACTTCTCTCTCTTGGCTGGGCTCCCAGTATTCAGCTTAATTGCTCAGTTTCTGGAGGTTATCTTCCCTTTTGGACAGGAGCCTTTTTCGGAAGCTGCTTCCAGTCAGCCATCTTGCTCCGCCCCCCTTAGAGTATGATTGTTAACACAGTCTACTTTTCCAGCATTTCCAGAACCCTTTCCATGTGCCAGGCTCATGCTAGGATTTCCACACACTTTAACAGTTGACACAATTACCTAGCGTTAAGTACAATTATTATTTATGAGGATGTGGCTGCTTAGCCAGGTTGAGAATCTCATCTAGCATTACCTTGCTAATTAGTTGTAAAGTGAGTTGAACCTTACATTATGTGGTTTCTAGTCTACAGTACTGTGGTCTCATCAGGGAAGTAAGTTAATGAGATATTACAAGGCTAACTCATAAACACTATGGGAAGGGAATGCAGGGGGTTGTAGGAGCACATGAAAAGCACAAGAAAGAGCTTTCCAAATAAAATAAGGTCCAGCAGCTGCAGAAGTGGATGGAGAGCATCTGCATTGGTCTGGAGGTTTGAGAGAGGTTGGCAGTGTGGGGAATTGGGGGAAGGTCAGCGGGGTTGGAGCATAAAAGTCCCCTTCCCTAACATCATCTATACCCATGTGACTTCATTTGCCAGTTAATCTGTAAGGATTGAACCTGACAGATATAATTATTCTGGAGAAACAGAACCAACAGGGCATATATGAGATACCTAAGAGATTTATTATGGGAGTCAGCTCATGTGATTGTGGAGCTCAAGAGGTCCAATGATGTGTCATCTGCAGGCTGGAGAACCAGGAAAGCTGTGATATTTCAGTCTGGGGGGACTTCTGGTGTAAGTCCTAGAATCTGAAGTCCTGAGAAGCAGTAGCTGCAAAGGTTGGAGGTAGGAGAAGGTGAACATTCTAGCTCAGGAGAGAGAGAGGGGTGAGAGAAAGCGGGAGGGGAGGAGAGATTGAATGAATTTGCTATTCTTCTGCCTTTTTGTTCTTTTGGGACCCCTTTATGGCCTGCCCACATTGGGAGGGTAATCTCCTTTACTTAGTTTGCCAATTCAAATGTAATTTCTTCCAGAAACATACTCACAGATACTCTCAGAAGTAATTCTTCTTTTTTTTTTTTTTCAGAAGTAATTCTTTACTAGCTATCTGGCCATGCACAAAATAACTATCACACCATCTATACAGGTGACTCCTGGTCTGTATCTCTGGTAATTTATTTAGCCTGTTTCAGTGTAAATGTTTCAGTTTCAACATGGTTTCAAATGTCTGACTTGTGCACTGAGAATATATATGTCTCATAATTAGTGTACTTTTCAACATGACCAGCACAGCCCTCCATTTCTGGTAGACACTAATGAAATTTGTAGAATAAGGTATGTGTTGCATTAAAGGTTTCATACTGTCTCATATGGCTGCTGAGTTATTCTCTGCCTCCTTTTAACAGAATAAAAAAGGAAAGTAACCTTGTTACTACTGCTTGTCCCTGAAACAGCTGAATAGATTCATCTGGGCTCTCAAAGTTGGAGTGATTTTTGTGAAAGGCCTTCTGCCTGTCCACCTGGTTTTGTGTTGCATGTAGCCTGAAGGAGCCCCTGGAAGTAATGTCTAATGTATGTGAGCAACTAGGATGTGCCTGTGACAAAAAGCAGAGGGAACGAAATACCTAGAAGAAGCAGAGGCATCTTCCTTTTCTTTCTTCTGTTGTAGCCACAGTTGTTTTAGGGAAGCTGTCTGATCCTACCCGGTCTTAGGTCTTAGGAGATGGCCAGGTACATACTTGCATTTCAAATATTTAGCTTTCAAATACTGTTGTCAGATTACAAAGGTGGCAAAGCATGCAGGGCCAGTTCCCATGATTTCAGCCTGGCAGGTCAAGTTTCTCAGGGCAGCGGTTACTGCTTTAGCCCTCCCACTCCCTGCTATTTTCCATTAACACGATATTCATGTCCATGAACTGTATCAAAGAGTTTTGTATCACACACGTGCATGTGTGCAGGCACACACACCCTACACCCTGCAGTAAAATGACATTTGTCAGTCCCCTGCCTCTCTGTGAAATAAAAGTAACATATAAATTCAGGTCTTTCCTATACTGTTTTGGTAGTAATTTATGGAGGTTTTGGTTCTTTTTCTTCAAATATGTAGCCACCTAGCTCAGGTAAGATTTAGGGGCTGGTGCTTTTAAAGCACAAACCATGTGTATAACTAAGAGACAGTGGCTTCAAAGGCCCAAGTATTTTTTCAAAATTCACACACAAATACACACCACTCAAAGTCCTTTAATAGTAATGAAAGATGCATTTTTGGCCTGAGAATCTCCCTAATGAATCAATACTTTCACTATGTATCAACTAAAAAGAAATCTAAAATTAGTTCCAGGGCTTGCCCAATTCATTTGATTAAAAACTAATTTTGTGCTCAGAAACAAATGTCTGAAGCCTAGGTTTAAGCTGCCTTAATGGGGATCTGTGAATCTCAGTGATAGTTCATATGTCTCTCATAAGGGTGTTCCACTTAGTTCCCCGAAATCCCCTGTATTAGTTGAGTTTCACAAAAGTACTGATAATCTCTTTGATCACAACCACTCCAAGCCATGAAAGCAGAGTATTTTCATGACACTTTTTCTAGGGTTGATAACCATAATAATTTCCAGTAACATGTGAAAGATAACTAAGACGAATGGATAGCAAATACCTACCCAATACACCTGCAGCCAGAATGCAGTCTTTCATGAAATGATAAAGATCCTAGAAGAAAGTGTGGGCAAATCTCTTGAGGATGTCGGCCTGGGGAAAGATTTTATGAAGACTTCCATGGCAATTGCAACAACAACCAAAATAGACAAATGGGACTTAAACTGAAAAGCTTCTGCACAGCTAAGGAGACAACAACCAAAGCAAATAGATGACCTTCAGAATGGGAAAGGATATTTGCATATTACAATTCTGATAAAGAGTTGATAGCTAGAATCTACAGAGAACACAAATTGATTAACAAAAAAGAGCAAACACTGGGAAAGAGACATGAACAGAACATTCTCTGAGGAAGACAGATGAATGGCTAACAAACATGTGAAAAAATGCTCATTATCACTAATTATCCAAGAAATGTGAATCAAAACCATAGTGAGATATCACCTAACCCCAATGAGAATAGTCTATATGCCAAAGTCCTAAAGTTACAGATGCTGGCATGGTTGTGGAGAGAAGGGAAACTTTTACACTCCTGGTGGGAGAGAAGGGAACACTTTTACACTGCTGGTGGGACTACAAACTAATATAGCCTCTTTGGAAAGAAGAACAGAGCATCCTCAAAGAATTCAAATTAGACCTCCCATTTTATTGCACAATCCCATTATAGGCATCTACCCAGAAGAAAAAAAATCATTTTATCATGAGGACATTTGCACTAGATTGTATATTGCAGCTCATTTTACAATCCCCAAGTCGTGGAAACAACCTAAATGCCCAGCAACCCAGGAATGGATTAACAAATTGTGTTATATGTATACCATGGGATACTATGCAGCCATAAAAAGATGGAGACTTTACACATTTTGTATTAACTTAGATGGAGTTGAAACATGTTCTTCATAGTAAAGTATCACAAGAATGGAAAAGCAAATATCCCATATACTCAATACTAATATGAAGCCAGTAGATGATCTAATACTTGCCCACATAAGAGAAAAACTCAATTCAATTCAAGTTGGGGGGAGGAGGAATTAGGGAGGTGGGCGGAATTAGGGAGAGGGGAGGAGGGGAGATTGGTGTGCTCCCACTTTATGGACACAATGTAAGATATTGGCACACCTTTTGGGTGCAGGACCCAACTGTAAGAGGGATTCTACCTAACAAATGAAAATATTGTAACCTAGTTGTTTGTACCCTCACATTAACCTCAAATTAAAAAAAAAAAATGGCCTGGTGCCTATGGCTCAAGCAGCCAAGGCGCCAGCCACGTACACCTGAGCTGGTGGGTTTGAATCCAGCCCGGGCCCACCAAACAACAATGACGGCTGCAACCAAAAAATGGCCGGGCATTGTGGCGGGTGCCTGTAGTCCCTGCTACTTGGAAGGCCGAGGCAGGAGAATCGCCTGAGCCCAGGAATTGGAGGTTGCTGTGAGCTTTGATGCCATAGCACTCTATCCAGGGTGACAGCTTGAGGCTCTGTCTCAAAAAAAAAAAAAAAAGAATGGGGCGGTGCCTGTGGCTCATAGGAGTAGGGCACCAGCCTCATATACTGGAGGTGGCGGGTTCATACCTGGCCCCGGCCAAAACCTGCAAAAAAAAAAAAAAAAAAAAGAATGCTGTAATTTCTTGAATCTCCCATATACATGACATTCAGTTTTGTTTTTTGCTTTTATCCATTAGACTAAGCTATTATCTTAAAATAAAACATTAACATATTGATGATATGGTGGTGGTATGGGGAATTAACTAAAAATTTTGATAGATTAAAAACAGTGCTTTTTTGTTCTCAATGAAACATATGTCTGAGAAACTTGAAGGAAATCTTTTCTTCTGCTAGTTGTTGAATTCCAAGAGCCATAATGATCTCCCTTGGGGGTTGCTGAGTACTTTGTGACAGCCTAGTAACACTTCTGGAACAAGTCCCAGCACACTGGAAACTTCCCATTCAGCAATCACTGTTAGAAGAAGCTTGTTTTTTGTATCAGAATTTCTGTAGATTGCTTTGTGTTTGTTTTTAAGAATTAAAAACAACATTCCAGCTCTTTGATCTGTCAAGATGAAGAAAGCAGAGCTCTACCTGCACAGTAAGTCGGCTCCTCCATTGAAGATAACCTTTTGGAGCACCAGCATTCAGAGGCCAGGGGGTGTCCTGCTTGCTGCAAAACCCCAGACCAGATAAGGGAAGCCCACAAAACCATAGCATGAGCATTATAGTTACCTCTGCTAAGCCCTCCAAGGCTCATGGCTCATATATATTTCAGCCTACTTTGCAAGGTTCCAATGCCTGGGCTCTTTTCTACCCACTTAGATTGTTTCTGTAAGGAGCCACACCCGTAGCCCTCAGATGCTCTCTGTAAAGCTAGGTGCTCTAGTGTTATGGCTGAGAGTGTGGCCCTGGATGGTGCTATTTAGGTTCAAATTCCAATGCTACAGTTTCCTAGTTGGCAAGTCACATAAGTTCTCTGTGCTGCAGTCTTGCATCAGTAAGATGGGGAGATGATAATACTACCTACCTCGCAAGAGTACTAGAAGATTAAATGGCCTAATACATGTTAAGCACATAGAACATAGCCCGGTATGCAGTAGATTTTCAGAGAGTGCTAGCTGTTATTCTCATCACGTTCTCCACTTAATTTTGCTCACAGAATTAACTGAAGCGGTGGAGGGGGAGGTGGAAAGATGGGTTTTCACACACAGATGCAAAGCCGTGGGCAATGTATTCCTCTTTGCCCTGCAGAGTTTGAGATGCCACAGGGAGGGAGGGATGTGTAGAACGGGTTGGTGTGAGCCAGGTTAAGGCCTTTCTAGGAGCTGAGCCACAGAATCTCCTTGGGGTGGTGTGACCTGGAAATGATAATGCTGGTCGTGAACCTGGGACTTCTGGCTGTTTCTGTAGTTTCCACATGCAGGAATAGCTTGAGAATAAATTCACACTCAGGCTTTTCAGATTATGTCATAGATTCATCAGTTTAAAAACATCATAAAGTTTAAAAATGCCATTCTTATATTCATTTGTGTATACTATCTTTTTAAAAATCTTTATGTATGCCCTCCATGAATTAAAGCTATGTAAAAGTGTAGCTCATCCCCCTTTAAATCCATATCTGTGAAAACCTTTGGTCCATAACCTTTTTTGTTTTATTTTGGTTCTCTGTTCTGTTCAATAGTTCCAAGGTGAACCCATGTATGTGTTCTTGTCTCTGATGGTGTTAAGCTTTTGAATATCCACCACCAAAATACTGGCAGGGAGGCTTCACTGTCTCAGTGTGAGTTAGTGCTTCTGCTTGGCTACAGCCAGGATAAAAATAATACAAAGTGAGGCTCTGCATTCAAAATGAAATAGAAAGAAATCACTTTGCCTTAGGTTGTTCTCTGGTTCACAGATAAAATTGCTCCAACTGTACCATTTTCCCTTAATATATGGGGGGATTGGGTCCAGGACCCCTTTGCAAACCAAAATCCTCAGATGCTTAAGTCCCTGATATAAAAGGACATAGCTTTGAATATAACCTATGTGCGTTCTCATGTATACTTTAAATCATCTCTAGGTTACTCTTAATACCTAATTCAATGTAAATGCCATGTAAATAGTTATTACACTATATTTTTATTTGTATAATTTTTTATTTTTAAAAAAGCAAATTTTTTTATAGCTGTGTACAGTAATGCAATCATGGGGCACAATGTGCTGGTTTTATATACAATTTGAAATATTTTCATCAAACAGGTTAACATAGCCTTCACAGCATTTTCTTAGTTATTGTGTTAAGATATTTATATTCTACACCTAGTAAATTTGACACGTACCCTTGTAAGATGCACCGTAGGTGTGGTCCCATTAGTTAACTTCCCTCTACCCATACTCTTCCATTCCCTCCCCTCCCGCACCCCTTTCCCCTTCTTCTTGGGTTATAATTGGGTTATAGCATTCATAAGAAAGCTATAAATTGGTTTCATAGTAAGGCTGGGTACACTGGATACTTTTTCTTCCTTTCTTGAGATACTTTTCTAGGAAGAATATGTTCCAGCTTCATTCATGTAAACATGTAAGAGGTAAAGTCTCCATCTTACTTTATAAAAAGCAATTTTTAATCCTTATTGGTTGAATATGTGGATGTGAAGCCTATGGATAGGGAGGGCTGACTGTCCCTTTAGGAAATCCTGTTTTGTCTTTTTTTACATCTCCATAGGGCTTAGCACCTACAAAGTACCTGGTAAAAACCTCTCATTGTGCTTTAATAAATAAATAGTGCTTTTTGAATGCATGAATGAGAAACAATATTCTTTTTATATCTCTTTCCTCCTTGGAATGGATTAACAAACTGTGGTACATGCACACTATGGAATACTATTCAGCTATAAAAAAGATGGTGACTTCACATCTTTTGTAATATCTTGGATGGAGTTGAAACACATTCTTCTTAGTAAAATATCACAAGAATGGAAAAGCAATTATCCAATATACTCAATACTAATATGAAGCCAGTAGAATTCTCTGATGTGTGCCCATATAAGTGAAAAACTCATTTTAATTCAAGATTGGGGAGGGGTATTGAGGAAGAGGGAAGGCAGGGGGGTAGGTTGCTCTCACTGAATGGGCATGAGCTAGGGGTGTTTGGCACAACTTTTATGCATGGGACATACCACAAGAGGGACTCTACCTAATAAGATCAAATATTTTGACCTGGTTGGTTGTAACCTTACATTAACCTGAAATAAATTTACTTAAAAAAAAAAGTTTTCCATGTTCATGGATCACAATAATTCATATTGTTCAAATGTCCCTGCTATCCAAAGCAATTTATGAATTTACTACAATCACCCATCAAAATACCAATGATATTGTTCACAGAAATAGAAAAAGTCATCCTAAAATTTACATGGAACCACAAAAGACCTCAAAGAACCAAAGCCATCTGAGAGTCAAAAGAACAAAACTGATTGCCTGACTTCAAATTATACTACACATCTGTGGTAATCAAAAAGGCATGCTACTGGCATAAAAACAAACACACAGATCAATAGAACAGAATAGAGAACCAGGAATAAATCCAAACATCTATGGGGAACTTATCTTTGACAAAGTTGCCAAGAACATACATTGGATAAAGGATGATCTCTTCTACACCCTAATTTCTCACCATATATGGAAATAAAATAAAAATGGATTGAAGACTTACATCTAAGCCCTAAAACTATGAAACTACTCAAAGAAAACATTGGGGGAAATGCTTCAGGATATTGGTCTGGGCAAAGACTTCTTGAGTAATGGCCCCAAAGCACAGGCAGCCAAAGCGAAATTGGACAAATGGGATCCTATCAAATTAAAAAGCTTCCTCATAACAAATGAAATAATCAACAAAGGGAAGAGACAACCCACACAATGGGAGAAAATATTTGTGAACTACCAATCTGACAAGGGACTAATAACTAGAATACGTAAGGAGCTCCAATAAGCCAATAGGAAAAACCAAATAATCTAATTAAAAATGAGTGCAGTATCTGAATAGACATTTTTTTTTATTAAATCATAATTGTGTACATTAGTGCAGTCATGGGGCACAATGTGCTGACTTCATATACAATCTGAAATATTTTCATCAAACTGTTTAACATAGCCTTCATGGCCTTTTAATCTCTATATGAGGACCTTTA
>CAUYRH010023972.1:0-49723 GCA_963574655.1 Perodicticus potto | reverse complement strand
CCAGCTCTATCCATGGAAATATGAAAGAGGAAAAGTCACCATCCTTCTTTAAGGCTGCATAATATTCCATGGTATACATGTACCAAAGTTTATTAATCCATTCATGTATCGTTGGGCTCTTGGGCTTCTTCCATGACTTAGCAATTATGAATGATCCTAGCAAACAGAATTCAGCAATTCATCAAACAAATTATACATCATGACCAAGTAGGCTTTATCCCAGGATCTCAAGGCTGGTTCAATATACATGAATCGATTAATGTAATCCAGCACATAAATAAATTAAAAAATAAAGACCACATAATTCTCTCAATTGATGCAGAAAAAGCCTTCGACAATATCCAATATCCCTTCATGATCAGAACACTAAAGAAAATGGGAATAGAGGGGACATTTCTTAAATTGATAGAGGCCATCTACAGCAAACCCACAGCCTATATAGTATTGAATGGAGTTAAATTGAAATCATTCCCACTTAAATCAGGAACCAGGCAAGGCTGCCCATTGTCTCCATTGCTCTTTAACATTGCAATGGAAGTTTTAGCCATTGCAATCAGGGAAGAAAAGGCAATAAAGGGTATCCACATAGGATCAGAAGTTATCTCTTTAATTTATAAGTTGTCATTGAGTGTTCACCATGGGCCAGGCATTCACTGTGCCAAGGTTTGTAACACATATAACAGTTGTCCTCTAACATAAGCAAGGTAGACAGGGGAGGTGGAATATCAGATATGCACTCTCACAACCATTTTCCTCATTTGATAACCCCTGCTATAAAACAAATACAGCAGAACCTCTGTAAGTTGACCACACAAGGGACTGTAACACTGGTCAACATATGGAGGTGGTCAACTTAGGGAACTAGGCCTACTGTACTGAGATGTACATGTGGTGTTATGTCTGGTCTGTGAAAATTAGGTCAACGCAAGGAGGTGGTCAGTCTAGGGAAGTAAGGTGGTCAACTATGGAGGTTCTACTATATAATCTAATTTGTATTTGGGAGAAAGGATGATATTCCACATAATCAGTGACAAGGATGATAAAATATGCATACTGAGGGGTTAAATGTATAGTTTTCTCCAATACTAACAGAATTGAGCAAGGGAAGGACCACTGGGGTGCTGTCATCCTGCAAAAAGGCATTGCCAGGTCTGTAGGCTGCAGTCATTAGAGGGAAGGAAGGGGCCCAGTCCGGGAGCGAGGCAATGCTTGAGCCCAAGGGCAATATGACCAGGAATAAGAGATCAGAATGCGTGAGAATGAGAAGGCAGTGGTGCCCAAAAGTCCATCATACCGACAGAGCCGACTGTTAATTTTTAAGAATTTTGCTAGCCAGTTTTAATTTAATATTAAAATCAAATGATATAAATGTAATAGATTAATTCTTTTAAAAACCAAAGTAATAAATGCTCCATACTTATCACTTTGTAATTGTTCTTTTTTCACTACATTTTGCTCTTATCTATTTCCTTGAGTTACATCTGTTGCATCTTGATGGTGGAAATAGTTTACAGTGGTACTCTGCGGTGCCTCCTACCAGCTGCATGTTCTATGATGTCAATTTGGTAGGTTATATCAGCAAACACTAAAAAAACTGAGGCTTTCTTCATTCAAAAGCTAGTTCTTCAAGTTTACCAGGCACTCATGGGGGTGGGAGTACAGGTAAGGCCTGAGAACTGAAGTGGAAAACCATCAGCAAGTAGGAAATATCAGGAAAATTGACCATCTCAATGACAAACAGGGCATTAAGTTAGGCAAATGGTTTAATCTATATTGATTAGATTGACTTCTCCCCTCAAAGAAAAATAATATTTATTTTATTCTAAACTCTTTTTTTTTTTTTTTTTTTGAGGGACAGGCTTTTGCTCTGTTGCTCAGGCTGAAATGCAGTGGTATGATCACTGCAACCTCAAACTCTTGGTCTTAAGAGATCCTTCTGAGTACCTAGGACTATAGGTACATACCACCACACCCATGAGGGTTTTTTGTTTTTTTTTAATTTTTTAGAGACAGAGTCTTGCTATGTTGTCCGGCTGGTAATGATCTATTCTAAATCTTTTATGTTTATTCAACATGATCCTTGGCCTGATACAGTGGCTATACCTTTAATCTTAGCATTTTGGGAGGCCAAAGTGAGTGGATTGCTTGAGCTCAGGTGTTCAAGACCAGCCTGACAAGAGTGAGACCCCATCTCTAAAAAAACTAGCTGAGTATTGTGGCTGGAGCCTGTAGGCCCATCTACTCAGGAGGCTGAGGCAAGAGGATCACTTGAGCTTCAGAGAGGCTCAGAGAGTTTGAAGTTGCTGTGAGCTGTGATGCCATGGCACTCAACCCCAGGGCACAGAGTGAGTGAGACTCTGTCTCAAAAACAAAACAAAAACATGATCCTTGCTTCCTGTAGTCTACAGGTGAGTCAGGAAGATGGCTGCAGAGAGCAGGAATTTCTCTCTGTGTGTTTGGTGTTCTAACAGAGGCTTCCCAGAGAGCCATGGGAGCCCAGGGAAGGGCACTGGGGTCAGCTGGATGATGGGGAGGGGGAATGTGGCAGGACCTCCAGAGGGCCGACATCTGAGCTGAATCTGTAAGACTGAGGCAACAGAGAGAGGGAAGTTTTCCAGCTGAGGGAAGCAGCAAGCCAAGGACACTCGAAAACGTGAAGTCAGTTAAGTTTTCCAGAACAGAGAAGGAGTGATTTCTCACGGTGGGTCAAGGGAAAGCAGCTTTAGTATGGGGGGGACTATTTTCCTGATTGTTTTTTTTCATTTTCCACACAGAAGACATATTACTTTTATGGTCAGAGTAAAATATTTTAAGCTGAAGAAAAAGAAAATTCCGAGAGTTGGGTTGAAAAACCAAAAAACAAATAAGTCAATAAGGGTAAGAGACAGATTTCCCGAAAATTATTAGGGATGGGACAAAGTGCATCTTCAAGGTTTATCCTTATTTGAGGATCAAGCAGAATGTGCATGTCACCTTTAATATCCATGTGCCTCTAGTTGCCCTGGGACCATGTGTTGACAGGTGCCCCCAACTGAACCTGTCCTACCAATATCTTCACTTTCCCTGGCCTCACTGGAGACCACACCAAGATAATACCCCTTAGAATGTGGATTTTCTTGGGTGGCGCCTGTGGCTCAAGGAGTAGGGTGCCAGCCCCATATAACGGAGACCAGAGGTGGTGGGTTCAAACCCAGCCCCAACCCCAGCCAAAAAAAAAAATGTGGATTTTCTTTACAAAAATTATGTGGATTCTCATTACCTATAGCAAGATCTGTCCTAAGTTGGCAGTTACGCTCTCCACAGCAATATCCCTTCAGTGGCTTCTGCTTTCATTCTTCCCTTTAAAAAAGTATAACTGCTATGGGATCTTGTGTGTTCCCTCCATCCAGTTCCCATTTGCAGTTCCTTCTATTTAAACATGGATGCTGAAATGTATGTTGGTACCATTTAAGACTCATCCTAAAACAACAACATAATATAGCACAATATTTGCATGTTCTTAATTTCTGGATGGACAAGAATTACGTCTGAGACTTCTTGGCAGTTGCCAGGTCTTTAACACAGTGAAGGCTATTCTTCCCCAGCAGAGACTGGTGGACCAAACTTATTTCTATTTAAAAGAGTCAGACACGTGGTCAGCAGAAGCAAGGGCAGAGAGGATGCGTACAGAATAAATAGAAAGTAAAGTCATTCTCTGAAATCAGGGTTTGAAGTTTGAGGAGAGTAATTCTAAATAAATCTCAGAAAGATGTGAGCCCAGGAATGCCTAGGGTAATGGATAAATAGATCAGCAGATGGATAAGTATTCATGGCAGAGAGCAAAGTTGAAGTAGGACAGAACGAACTGGTAACAAGCCATGTTCACGTCTTCCTTTGCATTTGGACCAAAGAACAATGTGGATACAGAAAAGACGAAGAGTATCAGAAGCAGAAGGAAAGCGATTAGAAGAGATATTTAAGATTCAAGAGAAGAAGAAGGATGTGTGTGAAAAGACAGAAGCAAGTCAGAGAAAGATTCTTCAGGAGTGTGTGAGTCAGAAAGGAAGATGATGTAATAAACTTGGCAGGATGTCCATGAGGTGGTGAGTGGCTAGTGACCTCCTGCACTTAGAGAGGAAAGGTAAACAGGTGGTGCCTAGTAACTTGGATGAGGGCAGAGTGAATGGTGATATGGGTGTGGGGAGTACTCTGCGGGGTGGAAGTCAGTTTCCACGAGGATGATGGGAGATTGATGGCATAAAAGATAGGGCGGTTGTACTTGGAGAAGGTCACAGATAGCATCTTAATAGTTGAATAGCAGGAAGGGACTGGGGTATCTGGTCCAACATTTTTATTTGGCCTTCAGGAAAAAATATCTAAGAGGCTTAATGTCCTCTCCAAGATCTCCCCAACCCCCATGGTCTACTCTCTAACCACCTTTCAGACCTGATCACATGCTTCTCTGCTCTTCTAAATCCCAAGCAAGTCAAACTGTCTGTGATTCCTTAAGCCTTAGGTTCCTTCTCAAACTTACCAGTGTCTCTGACTGGAATATTGTTCCACATACTCTTTGCCTCTTTGTTCAAATTCCAGGTCTCAGTTGGAAAATATTTGTCTCCCCTCACCCCACACACACCTGCTAGGCAGGTGTTCCTTACACACTTCCAAGCACTCATTTCTCAACTTTCATGGGACATACATGCCTTTTCGTCTGTTCCTTTCCTCTTCTAGGTTGTGAATTCTACTTCGTGCCATCTTCTGGTATTGCACTTGTCACAGTTTGCTTAATAAATATTTCCTAAGTTAGCGATGGAGGGAAAGAAGATACATAAATGTAAGGGACAAGCTTTCACCACCTGTTGTTGACATTGCCTGACATGCTTCCTCTGAAGTGATCAGGCTTGGTGTAGATGTGACTTCAACTTTCACATGCAGGTTTGGGGGACCAGTGTGGTTTTTTTCAGTGCTTTTTTTTTTATCATGGTAAGAAAATTTGCCACTTTAAACATCACTATATGTGTAGTTCAGTGGCATCAAGTACATTCATGTTGTGCACCATGCACCTTTTTCATTTCAAATTGAAACTCTGTCTCTACTAAAAAATAACTCCCCATTTCCCTTTTGCCCCAGCCCCTGGCATCTATCATTGTACTTTCTGTCTCTGTGGGTTTGACTGCTCTCAGCACTTCATGGAAGTGGATCATACAGACTTGTTCTTTTACATCTGGCTCGTTTCACACAATGTAAAGACATTGTGTCTTTAAGGTTTATCACCTTGTAGCATGTGTCAGATTCCTCCTCCTTTGTAAGGCTGAATAATATTCCATTGTCATATTTTGTTTTGGATATTTGAGTTGTATCCGTAGGACACCACTGTTTTGCATTCTAAACTATGTAATCTGCCTTGTAAGCTAGTGAGCTGATCCATCATGTGAGCTAGTGACCTAATCTAATATGTAAACTAATGACGTAATCCACCAGGTGGGCTAATGATCTAATCCACCAGGTAAACTAATGACCTAATCCACCAGGTAAGCTAGTGACCTGATCCACCATGTGAGCCAGAGACCTGATCTACCATGTGAGCTAGAGACCTGATCCACCATGTGAACTACAGACCTGATCCACCATGTGAGCTAGAGACGTGATCCACCATGTGAGCCAATGACCTGATCCACCAGGTATACTAGAGACCTGATCCACCATGTGAGCTTGAGACCTGATCCACCATGAGAGCTAGAGACCTGATCCACCATGTGAGCTAGAGACCTGATCTACCATGAGAGCTAGAGACCTGATCCACCATGTGAGCTAGAAACCTGATCCACCATGAGAGCTAGAGACCTGATCCACCATGTGAGCTACAGACCTGATCCACCATGTGAGCTAGAGACCTGATCCACCATGTGAGCTACAGACCTGATGCACCATGTGAACTACAGACCTGATCCACCATGTGAGCTAGAGACCTGATCAACATGTGAGCCAGAGATCTGATCCACCATATGAGCTAGAGACCTGACCTACTATGAGAGCTAGAGACCTGATCCACCATGTGAGGTAGTGACCTGGGAAGTGGTCAGTGCACTGTGGGTAGTGGATTGAAGCAGGGGTGGGAAAGGCAAATTGAGGACTTGATGTTATGATGGGCAAAATCATCCACAGTGAAGTGTCCGGTAACATTCAGACTTTGACAAGGAAAAGAGGAAACTGCTCTAACTGGGCCATGGCAGCCTTGACATTGGAAAAAGTTATGAAGATGAGTGCTGTAAGTTTCAAATAATGGTAAATTTTGAGAAGGGAGATTGAGAGATACTGTTTTTTTGTTGTTGTTGTTTTTTGTTTTCCCATTTCCTTGTTATGGAAATGGAGGAGTGAGAAGGATGAAAAGGGACCAGAAAAAAGCAAGACAATATTGTTCTGAGCAGAGACACTGGGGGAAAGAGGAGAGAAAAAGTCGAGGCCACAGGGGAGTTTGGCCACAGCCTCACACTCCCAGGCATTCTGCAGGGCACATTCTGCAGTGCAGAAGAGCCAGGCTAGTCTAATTCAAAGCCAATCTACACACTTCCTGCATGAAGAGTCTCAACACTACAAGCCCGATGACTGTCTGTGCTGTAGGTGATAACAACGTGGAGAAAGATTCCACAGCCACCACTAGGTGCCAATCCCTCCGTCCAAGACTTTCTTCTTTTCAACTAGACTAGTCTGGGCTCTTTTCTTCTTATTGTCTTTGCGGTAGTTGGAAACGAATAATTGAAACTCACCGTATGAAAACCCCTCACATGCCTGAATTCTTTCTCAGTCAAAGATCAGAACTGGATTAAACTCTTTTCGCTTAACAACTTCTTAGCTACAGTTTTCTAAGCCTTTAATGCCCTTTGAATTGCCTGCTGTAAGTTCTGCTGGGTTAAACTACACCAGCAGGAACGGCCAGATTTGCTTGTGTCCTGTGTGAAGCTGGTGTTCTCCTGAGCGACCGGCAGGCCCATCTCACAGTGCCGGTCTCCGGGGTGGCACGGGCCCTGCCTCAGCGTGAAAGGGTGCCGTATTTCTGAGAGCAGCCCGCTGAGTGGGACCCATGGCACGCCGTACCCACACTCAGCCTTGGAGCCTAGAGGCAGAGCAAGCAACTCTCCACGTTGTCGCTGGCCCTGAGAGTGTGTTACCTTTTGGGAAGTATTATTTTTTTCTTTGTACTTCAGAAGTTCCCCACATTGCCCATTTCAAGTTGCCTCTGATCTTTAACTGCTGCTCTTCAGTCCCTTGAATTCATCCTCAGGGACATTCTTGCTGGTCACTTTGCAGAACTCCTTCAGGCCAAGAAAGCCTCCCTCGCTTTGTTTCTGCGAAACCCTTGCCCTTCAAGGTGCGGAGGGGCCATTCTGGGCTGCCTCCCCTGTCCTCTGTTATCACTTGCAGGTGATTAGCAGGTGGCTTCTAAGCTAAAAAGGAACATTGCCCCAGGCACCGCACTCCCATAGGCTCTTGCCATTTTGCTACAAAAGAGAAAAATTGAGCTTTTGAAGAGGGTATATGCACTATTCATGTACTTAGAAAGAGAGGAGTGTCCATAGAATTTCAGGAACAGTATCAGATTTTACTCAGTTATCAGACGGCAGAACTATTGGGTTATGGTTCAGATTGCTTTTGGAATTAAAAAGAAGCAGCTGCCATTTCTAAGCATCTAGTCTTTTCGTAAAAGCCTATTTGAGAATTTCTCTCTAGACACTAATCCCCCAACAAGTTGTATTCCAGTGAGACAGAGTGTCCATGAAATACAGTAATTGAGGCTGCGTGGAGCTATTCTTCTTGCAGGGGGAGAGAGCTTCCTGACAGCGGCTGCACTCAACATTCAGCATTCCGCCCTGCACTCCGGCTAGTCACTTCACCAGATGAAAGCTCCCTTCTCCACCTCAATCCTCCAGGCTTTTTTGTCACCTACACTGCTGCCTTCAGATCCCCCAGGGGAAATATTATATGCTTCTTTCAACATCTTGAGCCACTATCCCCAGCAATAAGTGAAACATTAGACATTTTTTTGTATCTCTAAGCTATTGCTGCAAGTGCGATGTCCCTCAAACCAAAAAGAAAAAAAGAAAGCACCCACTTCATTTTCTTGAGTTTTAAAATGGCTAGTTTCTCTCCTGATATTTTTAGTTGAAAATAAAATTAAAAAAAAAAGCATAACTGTTTCTCCCTCCCTCCCTCTGCCAAATAAATGTTCCTAAACCATTAGCTCTTCGGATTCTGTGGACTCACATTTCATGTGTGAGAGCCATGTGAACATGGAGTAATTTATTTCCATGGGTGTTTTTTTCCCCCCAGTTTTCCGAGGAGGGAAGGTGGTTAAGCTGCCGTACCTGGTTGTGTAGCAGAATAGGCCAGAAAACAAACCCCTCATCTCCGAGGTTCTTTGGTGCTGTGTATAGTTTTTTTACTCAGTTCTGAATGTGCACTGTGTCCCATAGAGCGTCTGGCCAAGTTCATCTATTCAGGTGTTTCCCAGGTAGCAGAGCCTCCAGGGGAGGGGCCTAGAACTTTGTATTTTTAGCAAGTGCCTGAAGTGTCTCTTTGGGTCCAGCAAGTCTGGGAAACACTGATCCATTCATTCTGATTTTTTGCTAGTTGAGCTATACAGGATTTCAGGGTTATATGGGCGGGAGAGGTTTGTTTGGCCTTTTTCTCTTTCTTGGCTCAGACAGTTTTGTCCTGAGGGGATCGTGAACAGGGAACAGCAGGCTCACATGGAACAAAGCAGGAAAAGAGGGAACCTATTTAAAAAGAAAAATCACTAATCACAACAATAAAAATAAGACCAAAAACTCAAGGGTGTGTTCTTCTTTATTTCAGAATAACCTTTATACCTATAAAGTTGAAATAGTCCTCAGGGCAACCGCTGCTGTATTGCTTGGCTCAACATGTTTTATATGACAACAGTATTTAAGGCTGTTTAGCCATCCTGTTTAAGTCACAAAACCAAGAGGATTCTTTGTTTCCCTGCATGAGAACTGCCTGTGTTCCTCCTGCCTGGTAAGGTGGCCCCATAAAGCAACCTGTTTCAATGACCCGGAAGTCCTGTGGAGTATGATCCTCTGCACAGTGGTAGGTGAGAGACAAGAAAACCAGGAAACTCCGGGGCGCAGAGCGGAGCTGCTGGGTGCAAATATACAGGAAGACAGTGCGCTTTTATTGTCTACTAAATAAGCCTGGCTAGGGAGTGAGGAGCAGTGTAAAACAGTATCTTGGGTACATAAAGGAGTTTTAGGTTTTCTCACCTCACCCAATGTGGCTTCCCTGATTGCCCACATCACGTTTCCACCCAGCCATGAACAAATGCAAGCTGGGGCTGCAAACTACATCAACAACAGCAAAAAGCTGTAACACTGGCCTTTCTCTTGTTTCCGACACTCTTTGGATCACCATGGCAACAACAGTTTTAATTATGGAGAGGCAAAATGATAACTTGTATATCAGATGTGGCTCACTTTTCCCTGTGGACAAAACTCTGATTCAAGTGAGGCCTTGTGTGTGGATTTCCCTTCTAGGCTGGATATTATTATCTGCTCTAACAGACAGCTCTTTTGCTTATGGGATGAACCAGAAGACGCTGAGGCACTGGCTGAAGGGGCTGTTGGACACAGGCCCTCGTGGAGATGGACTGGGCCTTTCTGTCTGGGAGGCACCCCCATGTGCTGGCTCTGTGCATTTAAGAACCCAGTGAGCCCTTGCTCTCGAGGGCTGCTTTTGGCTTCCCCTTTCAACTAGTGGAAATCTGCATGTTAGGATGGAAAGTTGTGTGAAGTATCATCTGGTAATCAGCCTTGACAACATTCAGGATTATGCTGGGGGGACAAACAAGTAATTCTGTTGCAGTAGCAGTCGTGAAAATATACAAATCACAGGCACTTTCCAATCAGAGATACGGAGGGTAAAATGTGGGAGAGAAAACATCTTCCTGTGTCTGTTCCCTGCCCTTTATTTCTAGATGTGCTTGCTCACGCCTTGAATTTCAGGTTTGGAGAGGTACCACATCACATCGAAATATTTCTGGGCTCCTTCATTTCGAAAGCTTTTGCAAAGCGAAATAATCTTCCCCTTAGGTAAACATAAATCATTGTCTACCTTCTCTGCTCCTTGAGTAGACCTTTTGATACATCCATTAATTATGGCCACTGCCTGGTGGCACAGTGATGGCTGAGTCACTTCTGTGAGCATCTTCCCTGGAACGCCCCCATTTCTGAGACCAAGCCCTAAAATCCTGTTAAAAGAACCCTTCTTTGCAATGGACAGCCAGATGGTAGCAAGTAAAAGAAATAGGCCTGAAGAAATGCAGAAGCGTGGGTGCAGGAGTGAAAGTGGGAGAAGGAAGGGATGTGGAATGTGGGTGGGGTGCTACTGTGCTCACCACACTCTGCGGCTGCTTCCGACCTCTGACAACACTGGACTAAGTCTGATCCTCCCTGCCCAGTGCGTCCGCTGACTCCACCAACAGTCCATTTAATCACAGCCCCAGCTTCTGAAGGCCGGAATGCCCATGCAGAACTGTTTAGTAAGAGGCACCATGGTTCTGATTTCTAATCTTTTCCCACATTATTAAAAAAGAAGAGAGAGAAAAATTCCCAATTTTTGGTAAATCTTGCCTAACTAATGACATAGCCTCTGTGTTTGTTTTGTTTCCACATTTGGGAAGCTTTGCAGCTATGATTTTGATTTTGGAGTTTAGGCATGTTAATTAAGCCTTTGTATGAAAGCAGAGGGGTTCTGTTTCTTGTTTGTTAGTTTAATAAGATTTTGTGTTAAGAATGGCACCGAGAATCCGTCAGAATTAGCTTGGCTGCATATGTGTAGCTCAGAGCTTTGAGACCCTTGAAATGTCTGTTTTTAGGACATCAGCAGGGGGCTAATGAAAAGGCTTTGTTGATTTTAACAAATTGCAAGCCACTGTAGCCAAAATAAATATAATCTGCTTTTTGGATTAGTTGTCACAGATGATTTTACCTACTAACAGTGATTAAAGGACCCGAGTGGACCAGAAGCGTAGCTGCTCTCTGGTGACTCCTGCTAAAATAGCAATAAACAGAAGTAAATAAAGACTTAGGGCATTAGTTATCTTTAATAAACAGTGACACCAAATATACAGTGTGTGGGCGTGAAAGGGTGGGAGTGGAGGTTTAGGGAAGATCAGGGTGTCAAATACCTGTACGGGGTACAACAGTGTGGCTCTTACTGCCACAAACAGCAAGCGATTGTTTAAGAAATAAATAAAACCCGAAGTGCTGGCTGGTCTGTTCCCATGCTGTAGTTGTTCCTCATTAGGAAATGGCTAGAAACCCAGAATCATCTCCTCATTCCCCAGCCCTCTCACCAAAGCCAAACCGATTCATTGCCTTTCCGCTCTCATCTTCCCTCAGACTTTGGGACCAAAGTTGAAACTCTGCAACTGTAGGATTAGAGTATGAAAACCATGGAAGTGTTAATTACGTGTGTAATTATTAACCTTCTTGCTGCAGTAATTCTACCCAGTTAATGAACAGGCAACCAACACTGACTCCTTCCCTGTATTTCTGTACTTTGATGAAAAGAATGACTTGCCCCAATGCACAAACCTGATCCTCAGATTTCCCCAGGAAAGTCCCAGACTGGGTATTCCCTCATTACCGCTTAGCTGTAAGGAAGAGAGAAAGGCTGTGACTGAAACCCTCTTAGGCAGGGCGTGGGAGCACCAGCCCTAAGATGCCTTTTAGGAGGCAGAAAAAATAATCAGATGGGAGAAGCTGCAGCTTTTCTTATTATTTCTAATTTTACCCAGTGTTTTAAATAATTCTGTGGATACTTCATCTCTGATGACAAAGCAAGGGACCAACAGAGTTTTCTTTAGCATCCTTCCCCCCTGGAGGGTAG
Source organism: Perodicticus potto (assembly GCA_963574655.1). Classification (NCBI taxonomy): domain Eukaryota; kingdom Metazoa; phylum Chordata; class Mammalia; order Primates; family Lorisidae; genus Perodicticus; species Perodicticus potto. Next base: position 37,840 of record CAUYRH010023972.1, on the reverse strand, counting down.
GTATTATTGTATTTGTTTACAAATGCAAAAACTGGTGTGCCTCCAGCCCAGGCTTGAGACCGGCAATAGAAATCTGCCTTCCAGTTCCCTGTGGTACCCAGATGTCAGTTCCACTGTTGACTGGCCCAAAGCAGCACGTGTTCCTTGCCTTCCCCCAACTAATTCCAAAGATTATAATTTTACCTGTATCATACCCTCAGGAACTAATAGCTGTCATTTATTAAGGTTTAACCGTGTGCCTGGTGCCATGCTTTATAGCTGGCATGCCATTTGACCTTGTAACAAATATATTCATTTCCATAAATATTCGCTGAAGGATTCCCAAGTACCAGGCTCTGCTCTAGAGATACATCAGGGAATGAGATTGATACAAATTCCCCCTCTCCTGAAGTTCTTATTCCAATGAAATGAGTTAAGACAGTGAACACAGTAAATGAAAATACAGTCATGGTATTACACGGTGGTAAGTGCTATGGAGAGAAGGCCAGAGAGTAGAGAGGGGTTGTAATTGACAATAATGTGAGTGGAAAAGCCTCACTGAGCAGGTGATGTTGGGGCTGAGACTTTGAGGCTCCTCGTGGGTATCCGGGGAAGAGTGCAAAGCGGAAGGACCCTCAGAAAGGAGCAAGCGTGCCTGGAGTGCTGGAGGGGCACCAGGCAGGCCAGTACTTAGGAAGGGGCAGGCAGAGTTAATAAGAGGTCAAGTCTATACGAGTTGTCAGCCCTTTGTCAGGAGTTTGTCCTTACTCTGGAATATGGCAGGGAAGTTTTAGGCAGAGGAGTGATGTGATTTCTCTCACATTTCAAACTCTAGGAGGTAGGTGTCATTGTCTTCATATCCCTGATGGAACAGGCATCCCAGAGTGTAGGTACAAAGAGCCACCGTGAGCCTGAGAGGCAGACAGGGTGAGATCCTGCTCCTCAGCATGACTACTGTTCTCTGCCTCCTGGGGAAACGTGTTTTTGGTGTCTATGTGACATCTTCTCACGATAAAATGGGAAAAGTATCTTGTCGACTTTATTTTTTAGAGGTAACCCTGAAGATCTGGATGCAGAGTCCTATAGAAATTGGACCATTCAGGGCGCCATTTACGTTGTTAAGTTCAGTTTCCAAAGGAGACAGGAGAGTACAGTGAAATCTGTATTTAGGGTGAAACTGCTCAAGGTCATGTCAGCCGGCAGTGTTGGATCTGGGATTTCAATCTAGTCATGGTTTACTCACGGCATCAGGCTTCCAACACGGCACTGCTCCCTTGAAACACCAGGATACATTCAACATACGCAGGGAACGAGGTGCATCTATTGGAAAAGTGACCTTTTCATGTGGTGCGTTCCCGCAACCTCTTCCCCACGTGTCAGGATAGATCCTTGGGCAGATGTCTAATTATTGGTTAGGCTGTACTAAAACCCTGTAGCTAGAAAAGGTAGTTGAGTAATGAGTGACACAGCTTTGCATAGAAGTTGTCATTTGGGGACTGTCCATAGGTTTCATCTGTCTTTAGGAATTTCTTTTCCAAATCCTATATAGATCTCATTACACATCCATAATGATCTTTTCTGTCTTGTTTCTGTCATGGTGAACTTGAAAGCTAAACAGGCATCATTAAATATTCTTGACTAACTCTTATAATGACTGTGAAAGACTACGCCCAGGTAGGCAAATTCTGTACATTTGCCAGGCAGGCAGAAACTGTGCATACGGACAAATGTCCACACGCGCTCACGCTCACACTCACGTGCAACCAGAGTCCCTTGTTTTCTTGATCTTCTGTGCAATTTGGACCTATGTTGATTGTCTTGATCAACTTTCATTGAAAGATGGTGTCACTGTGCCCTGTTTCATGAGGAAGGAGCCGTGCCTTGCTGGAGTTAGTACCAGGTGCTAGACATCCCTTTTTAGAGAAGCCTTTACATCTAAAGTCGTCTGAACTTCAGTGGACCAAATAAACAATATTTCTGTAGTACAAGCACAGTGTTGCTGTGCTCCTTGTCTAAATAACCTTGCATTCGAACCTTGTATTTCCCACTAAGGAAGCAGTGTTACACGAATGGATGATACGCAACTTCATCTTGCTGCCTGCAAGTCTCTCCCCCCGGGTATTTCTAAAGTTCTCCTCCGCATTAGTTCTACCTTTTTGTAGAGCTGATGCAGCATCTGCCACCATTTCCCTGAATAACATAACAAGATGCCAGTGGTACTCAGTCTTAGGCTTATTAGAATAAAATTTCATACAGGTGCTCTGTTCATTTTCCGTGGAAGTCTTACTTCAGTGTCAGGCATTTTCAAATAAAAGGAAGCAATTATCTTATTATACTATCATATACTGACAGGTGGGATGGTCCTCAGCAAAAGCTTGGTTCTGCTTAAAATTCGAATTAACACCCAGGTCAGCTCTGTGGTGGCACAGAAACATGCTATTGCTCCTCCATGCAAGACTAATTCGGAGGGAGAATGTGGGTTGTTCTTGTCTGATTTCTAGAGAGGGGCCCGTTTGTTTTTTCCTTGCATTCCTTAAGAGAAAAATAAAAAGAACATATTCTTGTGACTGAAGAAGCAAATTTTGTTTAGTAGAAAATATTGTTAACCTTGCAACAGATTTAAACTGGTTGGTGTTCAAATTTCAGAGGTGTTTTTCAGCTCAAGCCTGACTGTGTGTTGCCACCTCACGGAAGCCTTTGAAATGTGATGTTTCTTAGTTCAAACCCAGAAGTGCTTTTCCTAAAATCAGTAACGTTTTGACAAACTGAACGTAAAAGCACCAGTGCCACGTAGATGGCATTCTCTCAATGAAGGGACAGATTGGTATCCTTTGTTCAGGACGTGATGTAGAATTAGCACACCCCTGGCTTTTGGAGAAAGAGAATGGAATGAAAGTGGATAAGCACGAGGCCTCCCAGTTTGATCTTCAAAGTTATTTCAAGGTATTTCTCTCTGTTTCTTTAGTGGCTATAAATATACACTTTTACTCTGAAATGGAAACATTGGAGAAGAAAGTGAATTTATCCCAGTCTATACATGCAGTTGAAACTAGCATAAAAATACATAACAGATAATGCTAGATATTTAAGTATCATCACTGATGTTGTTTGTAGTTTATGAAATGTTTTATTCCTCTTTTGATGTTTGTAAGTCTGTGGTGCAAGTAGTGTAGGCATCATAATTCTCATTTAATAGATTAATAAATTAAAGTTTGGAGTTTAATTGATACAACTAAGGTCTTAGATCTTACTCTGGTTTTCAGATTTCTGATTTCATATATAGGGATTTTAAAATTACATAACATTGACTTTTATAAACTTTAAAAAAAATAGCTAACATTCTGTTTTATTGTAAAGTTTTGAATTCCAATTCAAAGTTCAAGTTTATGGCAGGAATTTGAGTTATAGAGAAGTCTCATTAGATTATCATAGTTTCCTTTTCATTTTCATAGTGAAAAAGTTAAACAATAATAGAAACAAGGACAAGGACAGGAAGAGTATTTGGTTAAGTTTGAATGTCAAGATGAAGCTGAGCATATAGTATATGTCAGTGGAGAAGTTTGTGTTATCTAAAAATGTAGAAAAGAAAATATGCACTTTTTTTTACCCTTATGAATAGGGAACAAATAGTAAGCTCATTTTTTCCTCTCCAATTTATAGCGTGAAGGCAGGATGAGGTGACAGGGACAGCAAGGTGTTTCTCTAAAACAACCCGTCACATATTGGTTTTCCAGACACTCTGTGTAAATGTAGCTGATTACATTCATTAGTACATTTAAAATGAAGAGTAAGAGAATTGGGGGAATTTAAAATAGCCTTAAAGGGTGGCGCCTGTGGCTCAGTGAGTAGGGTGCTGGCCCTATATCCCGAGGGTGGCGAGTTCAAACCCAGCCCTGGCCAAACTGCAACAACAACAACAACAACAACAACAACAAAAAATAAATAGCCTTAAAATCCTATATCTGAAAACAGGAATTTTCCAAGAAGTAAACAAAATTAACTATCCCGGAAGCTGATGTTTGGAACAGAATTACAAATGCCTTTGTAGATTTTAAATTTGGCAAAACATGTTCCAGCATCATTTAAAAATAACAACTTTAAAGGGTTCATAAATAAAGACATAAAAGGCATTTTGACATTTAATACTAAAACAGCATTTTGATGAACTGGGTAAAAATGAATCATAGACATATGGATTACATATTTCTTATAGTGTGCCTGAGTTTTAAAATTGAGGCAGTGGAAATCTGGCAAAATATTTCTGGGGAATTTGCTATATATACTATATTTAAAAAGAGGTGAAGATGAACTCCAGACTGCTGTGATTGCTCATGACATTGAATTTAATAACTTTTAATTTGTGGGTAAGAAATTCTTGTGAAATAGCTCAATCTGTCCATGTGTTACAGAAGTGAGTGGTTGGAGACAGTGTATAGCAATTCATTTAATCACATAATCAATAAACGTGTTACCAGGTGCTTGCTTAATGCCAGGCTCCGTACTAGGCACTGAGATAATTGCCAAGACAGCTGACAAGAGCTGTGGATGCTGCTCTTATGGGAAGGGTATACAGCAGTAGGAAGGACTCATAAATTTCCAGGGACTAGAAATTCCAAGTACCTTGGGGTACACGAAAGAGACTGCTTTACTGTGTGCTAGTCACTGTGCTAAGCACTTTACATTATTGTCATATTTAATTGTTAGATCCCCATAAAATAGGGATTATTATTTTTCTACTTTAATAGATGAGAAAACTGATGTCATATGAAGGCAAATAGATTCGGTGATTTGTTGACGTGCTAGTGGTAACTGGCTACATTGGTGTCTCCTAATGAGCCATATTCTATATTTACTGTCCTGAGTACTTACTAACTCTTGAATCTGGGCTGGCCTTGAGATTTACTTTAACCAATAAATGGTGGCAGAAATGATATTGTTTCAGTTCCACACCAAAAATATTAAGCAGGCTTAGTAGCTTTCACTTTTGTAGTCTTGAAAGCCCTGAGTTACCTGGTAAAAAGGTACCCTGCCAGAGTAGATGATATGCCAAGATTGTGTAGTGAGAGACACAGGGAAAGGGAGAGACCCCAAATTTATTGTGGTGAAGATGGAGAAAGAAGAGAGAGAGAGAGAATGATAGAATTGTTCCAGCTGGTCCTACATTCTAGCTGAGCCCAGCTCCCAGCCACCAAGAGAGTTACATGCAGCCACGTGAGTGACCACCAGTTAGATCAACAGAAGAACAGTCCAGCTGAGCCTAGCCCACTTGGTAAACTCCTGAACAAAGACAATGGTGGTTGTTTATAGTCACAGAATTTTGGGTGGTGATTTACATAGCAAAAGAAGACCTTAGCAGTGGCTGAGTGAGATTTAAATGAACCAGGGTCACTCTGACTCTAATGTTTATTTTTTCTCACTGTGTTTGCTCCTGAGATGGGAGTGGGGAATGGAGGAATGGAATCCAATGTGATATTAGAACACTTCTCAAAATGGTTTGCCTCTGACATGCATGAATTCTGAAAAGGAAAAGAAAAAGACTTCTTTTGTTCTTTAGAGAAGAAGAAAAACAAGAAAAACATACCAGTGGTGTAGGACTCTCCCAAGGGCCTTCTGGCTGTGTGTGCCTTGCGGTGCTGTATCAGAAAGAACATGGACACATTTCTGTGTCCAGAAATTCTCATTTCTGGCCCTCTTCCTGGGAAAATGCCATGTAAATGTTTGTACTGACTTTATTTTAGAATTATCAAGCTAAAGCTGATGCTAATGAATTACTCGCTTTCACTTGGGAGTTTATAAAGTGAACTGTGACAGAAACTTTAAAAAGTACACAGGGGCAAAACACAGGTACACATGGGGAGTGTGATGAACGGTGACATGAAACAAATGGCGATCAAAGAGAGGAAACGAGGGCGGCCTGCGGCAGGCAGCCAGAGCTGAGGGTCCCTGGCTGATAACACAGGGGAACACTTGAAAGCACCATTTCCTGGCAAGTCCACGTTTGAAGTGATGTCATCCTTTTTATTCTCTCGACTCAATTGCCTCTCTGAAGCTCATTTTTTCCATTCTGATGAGGAGCAAAAAATGTTACATCAAAAGTTCATGCTTGAATTGGGGCTGAAAGGGAGAGGAAAGAGGGTGGGCTCGTGTACACACACTCATACACACACAGTGCTGGAGGAAGAGTCAGGGATGACTAAAAGTTCTTAAAAGTAAGTTATAAAGGAGAATGACCGTTTTCCTTCCTTGATGAATAGATAGTTCACAAGTTCTCCTAGAGTTTGGATGTGAACTGTCACACGGCCTACCAGGGAGGGTCCTGTCACTGCTGTTTCCTTTGGAAGCCTGCAGTGGTAACACGTGTGAAGAGGAATATTGTGATACCCGCAGCACTTCCGGGCCGCACAGAAAGCTCCTGATTGGTCAAAATAGCCACGACTGGTTGTTGTCTCAGCACTGAAAGGACATGCGTGAACGCGGTTCCTTTTCCAGTGCTCCTTTGGAGACTCTTTGGAGCAGATGTGCTCCTGCGTCCTGTGTATGTGGGACCGTGACAGCAGTTTAAATGTCTCTTTGTAATCAAGTGCACATTTCCAGGGTGGTTTTTTTTTAAAGCTATATTGGCTGTCTGGGGCGGGATGATTGACTTACTTTTGTACTGCGATCTGTGTGTGGAAAGGGTACTTTCTCCCTTCTTTCTCTCTACCCTTTCTGCAACCTGCTTACGGATAGTAGAATGTACGGTTGTTTTCCTCAAAGGTTTTCTAAATTGTGGAAATTATTCAACCTCTTTGTGCCAAAGCAAGGGATGTGACGGGGGAGAAGCAACCAGACTTCTGGGTCTCCTTTTAGAAGCAGAGTAGGGCGGCTATAACCCAATTATAGCCCAAGAATATGGGGAAAGGGGAAAGGGGGGAGAGGTGGGGGAGGGTGGGTGGAGGGAGGGTAATTGGTGGGATCACACCTGCAGTGCATCTTAGAAGGGTACAGGTGAAACTTACTAAATGCAGAATGTAAAGGTCTTAACACAATAACTAAGAAAATGCCATGAAGGCTATGTTAACCAGTTTGATGAAAATACTTCAGATTGTGTATGAAACCAGCACATTGTACCCCATGATTGCATTAATGCACACAACTATGATTTAACAAAAAAAAAAGAAAGAAAAAATAGCAGAGTAGGGTGGCCTTCCTACTTTATCCTCTCTGACTCCTTTTTTTCTTTTTTTGAGACAGAGTCTCCCTTTGTGGCCCTGGGGTTGAGTGCTGTGGCATCATAGCTTCCTGCAACCTCAAATCTTGGACTTAAGCGATTCTCTTGCCTCAGCCTTCCAAGTAGCTGGGACTACAGGCGCCCGCCACAACACCCCGCTATTTTTTGTTGTAGTTGTCATTGTTGTTTTAACTGGCCTGGGCTGGGTTCGAACCCGCCAGCCTCAGTGTACGTGGCTAGCGCTGTAACGACTGTGCTCCGGGCGTCGAGCCCATCCTCTCTGTGTCTTTCAAGTGGCCCTGCACAGTGGTCAGCCTGGAGCTTCCACAGGATGCCCGCTGCCTGCGGCCATGTGAGGGCTGTGGGGCCTCCAGCGGTCACACCAAGAGAAACCAAGCAAATGGGGGAAATTCCCATGTTTGCTGGCAAGAATTTGAGGAGGAAATCTGGAAATGACATCCATACTTTTATAGGTGCTGGTGATGACCCCTCTTCTCCCTCCAGTCCACAACTTGTGTTTGGATCTTTGAATAAAGGTCTGGGGAAGTGTTTGGAAACCAATCTGTCTTATGGATATTTCTCAGAGCCTGGGGCTTGTGGTGGGGTATGGAGAAGGGGCGCTGTGTGTCCCCTGTGGCCTGCCTGTCTGCCGGGCCCTCTGTCCTCCTGCCAGGCGCTGGTCATGGTGCCCAGGGCGAGCTGCTGGCCTCCCGTGTTCGGTCACCCTGCCAGCTCATTATGTTGAGTACCGGGGACGCTGGCGTGGGGCAGCCTCCTGGCTCAACCGGGGAGGGATCCGGGGTTAATGTGCACAAGAGTTAAGTGAGTCCTTTGGAAAATTGTACAATTCTGGGTTTTTTAGTAATTTCAGCTGATAATTAGATGTGTGTATGTGGTCAAAGCCGCCTTTCATACTGAGACATTTTACATGAGTGCTACTTCTGAGAAAAGCGGAAAAGTTTTAGAAAATTGAAGGGTCACTAATGGCTTGAAAAATAACCTCTTAACAATGTGTTCAGATTACAGTGTGGACTGAGCGAGCATTTTTGTAAGCACCATTTTATTTCATTTGTGTAATGAAGCTGTGTAATAGTCAATATTAAATACACACTAGTATGCTGGGGCTAACTAAACATATGAATATGCTGCTAATACTAATAAAAAGCCCCGAATTCTCCTCTTCAGGAAACATTACAAATATTTGTTTATTAATCCTCTGTGTCAGAGCCGAGATTAGAACCCAAGCTTTTGCCTGCCACCAGTGCATTTACTTTGTCTGGTGATGGTAGCAGAACTCATGGAAATAGTAGTACAGGAAGTTAGTATAAAGTTAGAAAAAAAAAAAAAAAGAGGGAGGGAGAGGCTTAATATGATTTTTAAGAGCCTGAGGTAGATTTTTCTTAACCAAGACCTATTAAAATAAAATTTCCTGGTGCTTTTCATGTTGTCATTTCTGTTTGCAAATATAGCATGGTTGTTTGCTATTATTTATATAGAAACAAAATGCACTTTTAAAAATATTTTTCTCCTCATCCTAACTCCTTAATACACAACTGGCTCTTTCAAAATCAGAAAGGGTAAAAACACTGAAACTGCTGCTTTAATTATAATGACAGCTAATTTCTCAGGCTTTCTCAAAGTTTATAATTATCATTAATAACAGTGACAGCATATCGAGTTTTATACACTGTGAAGTGCTTATTTCATTTACTGTATCATTTGATATTCATAACGTCCCTTTGAGGTAGACAGAGAAGACATTTTTGTTTCCATCTTAGAAATTGAAAACAGACTCAGCTTGAGAAACTCTTAAGGGCCACAGAGCGACTAAGCTTGGAAAAAGTGCAGCGTTAATGCTTGAACCCTGGTCTCCTTGGAAGCCATAATCCACTAACTATGTCAAGCAAAAATGACATTTTTAAAAAAACTTTAAATATGGAACATAACATTCTATTACTTTTTTTTTGGCATGATTGGAGAAATAAACTATGTAAGTTGGGGTGGTGGCTCACGCCTATAATCCTAGTACTCTGGGAGGCCCAGGGGAGGGATTGCCTGAGCTCAGGAGTTCAAGACCAACCTGAGCAAGAGGAGACCCCCATCTCTCCTAAAAATAGAAAAATTAGCTGGGCACTGTGGCAGGTGACTGTAGTCGCTACACAGGAGGCTGAGGCAAGAGGATTGTGTAAGCCTAAGAATTTGAGGTTACACTGAGCTATGATGCCACAGCACTCTAACCAGGGTGACAGAGTGACTCTCTGCTCAAAAAAAACAAAAACAAAAACAAAAAACAAGATAAGCTATGTATATCCAGTTGTTCTTTGGTGTCAGTTGTGAACTATTGGTTCCAGGATCCCCCCAAAACTTTTATATAAAATGGTGTATTGTATCGTATAACTTATACACAACCTCCCACATACTTTATTTTTTTAAATTAATTAATTAATTAATTTATTTATTTTGAGACAGAGTCTCATTATGTCACCCTCGGTACAGTGCCATAGCATCATAGCTTACAGCAACCTTTAACTCTTTGGGCTTTAGTGATTCTCTTGCCTCAGCTTCCCAAGTAGCTGGGACTACAGGTGCCCACCACAACGCCTGGCTATTTTTTTGTTGTTGTTGCAGATATCATTGTTGTTTAGCTGTCCCCGGGCTGGGGTCAAACCGCCAGCCTGGGTGTAATGTGGCCGGCGCCCTACCCACCGAGCTACAGGTGCCGCCCTATTTTTTATTTTTTGTTGAGGATTCATTTAGGTTACAGAGAATCAGGCTACACTGATTGCATTTGTTAGCTACAGTCCCTCTTATAATTGTGTCCTGCCTCCTACAGGTGTGTCGCACACCATGACCTCCGCCCTCTTCCCGCACCCCCCACCTCCCACATACTTTAAATCATCTATTACTTATAATATAATGATATATCACAAGGTAAATAATTGTTATACTGCATGTTTAGGTAATAATGACAAGAGAAAAGCAGTCTGTACTGTACCTGTTCAGTAAAGACCTCCTTTTAGCACTGAATAATACTATACTATTGGGATGCACCATAGTTTGCTTATTCATTCACCTCCGAAAGGCATCTTGGTTGCTTCCTGGTGTGGGATAATATGAAGAAAGCTGCTGTAAACATCTGTGTGCAGATTTCTGTGGTATGTAGGTTTTTGTGAGAACGTAAGTCTTCAACTTTAATGTCCTTTTTCCAAGTCAGGTGGGTTTTGTTTGTTTGTTTGTTTTTTGATGACAGCAAAATGATAAAAGGCCGATTAGATAAGATGGTGTATATTGTTTTTGTTTTTGAGACAGAGTCTTACTTTGTCATCCTTGGTAGAGTACCATCGCATCATAGCTCACAGCAAACTCAAACTCCTGGGTTTAAGTGATTCTTTTGCCTCAGTTTTTCTATTTTTAGTGGAGATGGGGCCTTGCTCTTTCTTAGGCTGGTCTCAAACTCCTGAGCTCAAGTGATCCACCTGCCTCAGCCTCCCAGAGTGCCAGGATTACAGGTGTGAGCCACTATACCTGGCCCCAAGATAATGTATGTTGATTCAATGAATGCTGAATAAATGTGCATGAAGAGCATCCTTCTGCAAATTTATTCAATAAATAGCTACTATGAAGAAGCAGAAGCAACAGATGTGCAATCTACATTTATGTTGAAGGACACAGTTGCTGTGCTTGAGCATAGTATTGTAGACATAGGCATATTCTCATGGGATTCTCCCTAGTGATCTTTGTAACTCATCTTTCTCAGGGCTCAATTCTTATCAGTGTACATAGGTGGGTGTTTAATAAAGTTACGATCCTATCAGGCAGCTTCACTTCACACATTGGTTTGCTTCAGGTCTGTGGAGTCTCCGTATAGTCAGTGATATATAATGCACCTCCCCTAACAAGGAGAGCATTGTCTGCACCATTTCCTGACTTCAAGAGTAGAATAGATTCTGTCAAACTTACTCTGTGGTGTCCTATTTATTAGAAATGCCAAATTTTCATCCTCTGTCCAGTCCTGTGACTTGTGTTGAATTAATGTGAATTGCTTTTGTAAGGTCAAGGCCTTTGTGACAAGGCACTGAAAGTTTCAAGGAAGGTGGTGATGATGGATTTTCCTTTAATTCATTGGAGTGCTTATAATAAAACTAACGAATGGAAAGGACCGAACATCTTCAATTAGCTGCATATAGTAAAATCCTAAAAATACTTAGTGGCTGAGATAGTGTGTAGTTATTTTAAAACACTATTTCTAGTTTGTAAGGATCTTGGTTTAGTTTGCTTTGGAAGTGAGCCAGGTGGGAGTGAGAAAAACCCACAATGTGTGTGTGTTTGTGTGTGTGTGTTTGGGTAGAGTGTTTGCATTTTCATTCAATAATATAATAATACATAGTAACTAGTTTTTTTTAGCACTTTATTGTTCAACAAATTGTTTTTTTATTCCTATTAACTCATTCCTCACAACAACACTTTGAAGTTATTATTATTATTATTCTATTTACTTTAATGAAGATACAGGAGCTTTCTGATTAAGATTTTCCCTTTAAATTTATATGACTGGGAAAAAAAAATGATCCGGTAGATAAGCTCTTGGTACTGACCCACATTTACGTTTCCACTTGTTTTGTTTGTTGTTGATGATGGCAATAGTTTCATTTTTGAACACTTCAGTTCTTTTAGGTTTATGTGAGTGCCAGATCTCAATTCAGCCAACTGTTGTCCTGCCTAATATATTGGGTGCCTAGTGTAGGCATGGTTCTCAGCCTGGGGAGTGTTGATTCCTTCCAGCCTGATTCTGCCCATTGGAGCTTGTTACTCTCCATATTACTGTGATGTGACAGTTCATGCAATCAGATGATTCCTTATCCTCTTACCTTCTTACACAGGAGAGGGCTGCAGAGTTGTTGGCGAAGACTGGAATTTTGTGCATCTGATTACACGTGCTCTTGATGTCCCTGCTTTAGAGATTATGATATTCTTCTCATGTGTATTACCTTATTGATCTTGAAGGTAACCAACGAACTATCTATTACTACCTTCATTTTAGAGCTGAGAAGCTAAGGCTTAGCAAGGTGAGGGCTCTGGGCCTCATTTTCCTTATCTATAATGTGATCTAGTTGAATGTTTCTCAGAATTCCCACCCATGTTTATCAGAAGTAGAGGTCAAGGAACGTGACCTCTACTTCTCCATGATTTGTCAGGATCTGGTCCAAAATGACCAGTAGCATCAAAATGTTACTAGTGTTTCTAAGTCTTGCCTTAGCTATAGTATGCATGTGAAATTTGCATTCTATTCCATCATACATGTTTTAATATTTAAAAAAAATTATTCCCCAAACCCAAATTAAAGACTAAAATCTGTGCTCTTGGAGGGGGGGTGTACTCCACTTCTTTTTCAGGGGATATATACCCTAGGGCACCCTGGCCCCACCTAGGGAGTGCCTAGCAAGAATGGGTAAGTCCTAAGTCCTTCCAGCTTTAACATGTTATGTAATCGTCTATTTTGCCCAAGATGTCACAGTTCAGCTTTCTTTGTTCTTTTTAATTCTTTTTCTCCTACTTTTATTTCAGGATGAGGACTCTCATAAAGATAAATAATCCCATCTAAAAATCTCTGAATATTTCGATGGAAAGAAATCCCCAGGCTTTCCTAGGAAGGTTAAATTTGGGTGTGTGTTGTGGGGATATACCTATATTAAAGATCCTGCAAATTTGCTAGAAATAGACAATTGATTTGGCTCTAAGTTTCTTCCCTGCTCAAACATTCTCAGTCCTATATTTTTCCTTTTATGAATACTGCACACTTAGGGGAAGCCCAGCTTATCCTAGCCTGAAGTTTTGTTTTTTTTTTTTTTGAGACAGAGCCTCAAGCTGTCACCCTGGATAGAGTGCCGTGGCATCACAGCTCACAGCAACCTCCAATTCCTGGGCTCAAGCGAGTCTCCTGCCTCTGCGTCCCAAGTAGCTGGGACTACAGGCGCCCACCACAATGCCCGGCCATTTTTTGGTTGCAATCGTCATTGTTGTTTGGCGGGCCCGGGCTGGATTCGAACCCGCCAGCTCAGGTGTGTGTACGTGGCTGGCGCCCTAGCCCGTTGAGCCACAGGCACCAAGCCCCTAGCCTGAAGTTTGAGGGGGATTTCTCCTTTGGGCCCACGTGAGATGGACGTGCTCTGTGATCCCAGGCTGTCCAGATTAACACTCCCACGGCAAAACGCAGGCAGTGTGGGTTGGCTGCCTGCGATAGCATCCCGCAGGACAGCTGGGGAAGGTGATACCAAAAACAGTATCACTGGGCAGGCCTCAACCCAGGTCTGCTGCTCTGCAAGTCCTGTGATTTCCGACAAAGATGGATTATGCTCTTGTTTCTTTTCCATCCAAATAGCATTCTGGACACAGTTGAGAAAAATTCATAACAATATTTTCAATGTAGTGTTTTTCTCATTAGGAGAGAACATGAATAAGTTGGAATTTTAATGGTGAGCCTCTTAATAGCATTGCTTATGATTTATTATTCTTCTTAGGATTTTATCCATAGCCTTAAAATCTTAATAAAAATGTATATATACAACAGAGGTTTTGGCTTCTCCCTGTGGAACAAATTTTAACATGAGAGAAGAAAGATACATTTGCACTGGGGAATCAGAAAGGATGATCTTGATTCTTTGTGCCTCCTTCCTTTAGGAGGATGTGAATTGGAGCCAGCAAGAACAAGAAATGTATCAACCGGCGTTGTTCCGATCAAACATTTCTTTGAAACTTTTGATTTTGGTGGGTGTGGGTGGAGGTCTCAGATTATGCTCTCTTTAAAAAGGTGCATTTCCAACGTTTAGATATGTCTGGCATGTTTTATTTTCTATACTTCGTAATGAAGCACATGTGATCCCAATTCTGTGAGATGTCTGCTAGGGGCGGGGGAGTTTGGGGTCTGAACGAAGGTGCTCTTCCTTGGTTGTTCAGGTTGGCTAACCGAAGTGCTAAAACATCAGACGGGTTGTTCACATCCTACTTGTTCATTTTGAAGTAGCTCACACATTGCTGCAAAGCCCCCCTTCTGTCTTTAGTCCTTGCCTTCTTCCAGACGTTTGATCGCAAATGCAGCATCTCCCTCCTAATGCTGTGCAGGTTGATAAAACAGTTGCCGAGCCGGAATCCCTGAAGAAATTATTAATTATCTGGTTAATGTGCATCAGGCTGTGGGAGTGTGAGATTAATCACCAGCAGTGGGATGAGTTGCTGAAGTGGATTTTGGTTTTTTGTCTCCTGTCACTCGGTAATGGCTTTTCCTTCCTTCCTTCACCATCAGGTGAACAGGTGCAGAGATGCTATATTTTCATTTTCCCAGAGTTAGTAACAGCCGGTGGCCGGGCAGTGCCTTTTCCTCAGTCCTGCTGCATGAGCGGTTTACAACAGGCTCAGAATGTCCCGGCTCCTGGAGCGTCTCCCAATGTGATGGGTCCTACCCCACCTTTCAGTGTTCCAAACGAGTGCACGTGTGCTCAGCCCCCTCCGCCCCGCACCCACGCACATACACAAATATATGCACACAGACAATTATAAATGTATAGAAAAACATGCAGAGGTATTTCTGGTGCTATGAATGAATCCATGCTTAGCACTTTATCTCATTTCTTTCTTTAGAAACATGATCTTTATCTCTAAGTGTACAAAAATAGAAAGGAGAAAGATGTGTTTAGCTACATCTTTGAGAGAGGGAAAGAGAAGTTTTATACTAGTCGTTTGGTTGTGGGTAACATAACACAGGTTGCAGAATTCTCTGGCTTCTTTTTTACCTTGTCTCTCCTAGGTGCTGGGTCCCATGTCCCAGGACAGTGGTTCTCAACCTTCCTAATGCCACAATGTCTTTTCATTGTTGAAAAGGGGTCGCGACCCACAGGTTGAGAACCGCTGTCCTAGGATGCGATCTTTATTCAGTTCAGTAACTCAGGTGTGACGTTAATCTCTTCATTATGAGAAGCAGGTTGGCAGGATGCATGTCTTTTGTTTCTAGGATGTTACTGTGTCTCAGCCTAGTAGCCGTTGAGGTCAGTTCGCTGGTCGGGCGGGTGGGAGAAGGCGGAGCGCGTCCTCCCAGAGGGTTGCAGGAGCCTTTGCTGTTCAATTCAGCCTGTATTTTCCTGACCGTGTCTACAAGGAGCAAAGGCCCAGATAGACCAAAGATGCTAAAGGACTCTGCGGGCTGCGTGAGCCCATACCATCATGATGTAGCCTCTCTCTCCACGTCTAACTGGAGGCTGAGACTTTTCCAGCAGAATATTCTGCTGTGCAATGATGCTAAGAATATGAAAGTATCAACAACTCTCTTGATTGTAATTTCTGATATTTTTCTAGAGTTTGACAGCTTTTCTCTTTCAGTTGGCATAAATCCAATGGAATGGAGGGCATGTCTAATAAAAAGTTAGAGAAATAGTTCAAACTAAGTCAAAGTCTGAAATGTAAAGGTTAACAGAGTATGATGTTGTATTACTCTCCAGTAATACTGTGGATGTGTTCAAATCGTTTCTAAATAGAAGTCTTCCAGAAACTTCTTTAACAACTATGTTAGATGTTTTTGTAATTAATTTCCCTTAAGTAAATAAATATTTGTTGGGGGTCTGCTCACTTCTGGGCGCTGCTCCCAATGCTGGGGCTACAGTGGTGATGGTGAGGCAAACGGGTCCCCAGCACTCACAAATCTGAAAATCTAGTGAAGGTATTTTGTTTTTAAATGAGTATACAAAGAAAGACTGCATGGTATTTTAGAGTAGAGAACAACAGGACAGGCTGAGAAGGCTTGTACTTTAAGGGGTAATCTTTGAGCTGAGAGCTGAATAACGAGAAGGAGCTGACCCCGTGAAGGTTTGAGGCTGGAGTGTTCTTGGCAGACGAAATAGCTAGTGCAAAGGCCTTGAGGTGGGAATGAGCGGGCTGGTTCAAGGAACAGAAAAAAAGAGGGACACGACGGGAACCTAGTGGATGAAGGAGTGTCCTGGCTTGAGGTTGGCAGGTGAGCTGAGACCTGATTGCATTCAGCCTTGTCGCCCTCAGTGAGGAGCGTGCAGTGCGTGCTGGGTGACAGCCAGCCATGAGTATCTGCTTACGGGCGGCGTGCTGACCACCAGGAAAGTTCACTGGAGTACCTCTCCCTGTAGTAACCCTTGGATCTTTAATTTGCTTGGCTAATCTTCCTTTATATATGGTATGAAGAAAAATTCAGCCTATATTGGACTTTCACGAGAATTCTGAAATGGTTCTGGTTTGAATGACATAAATGCTATTTTGTGTTGGATGGCTTTGAAAGGATGTCCCAGGCAGTTATCTGCACTGGGCTCTTAATCTCATTTTGGGTGAGGAATTTTCCTCGAGCCGCTGAGAAGAAGGTAGCATTCTGTGATGTGTATTCTTTGTATCTCTGCTCAGCGCTAAGATCTCAGAAGCTGCTTACAGCCCCAGACCACTTGCCTTGTAGCGAAGTTCCAGGCAGTGGCTGGGGTTTGCGGCTATGTAAAATGCAGATGACCCGTTCGTGTTTCCAAAATCTGAGCCGGTGTTTTGATTGCACAGCAGCTGAGGGCTTGTTGGCATTGAGCGTCTTTGGGGCGTCTTGTTGAGCGCCACATCTCTGCTGTTTGGGTTGCTCCCCTCTGAGGGCTTCCTGAGCCCACTCTGATAAGTAAAGCCAAGTTTACTTTGTTAAGCTCAGCAGTTCCCAGCAGTAAAGAGATAAGAAGAAGGAAAAAATATGTATCTTTAGGAGAAAAGAAGCTGTATCTATTTGTAACAGACACTAAGTATGCTTTTTAATGACTTATTTTAAATTTAGCAATCTCACATTACATTTCCAGCACATCCAGCATGCCCCACACACTTTGAAGTGTAACAGAGGGTTTGATTAAGCTACTTGTGTCTGGCAGAACCTCTTGTGTGCAGGTGGAACCGCAGGAATGCAAGTCGTACTATGTCATTTGTGAGAGGGACTGTTGTTTATCTTGTTTAGAGAATTAAGAAATTAAATCTAACTCATCTGCTGAGGGTGGCAGTGATTTCATCTGCAGTAAATACTGTGCTAGAAGTTTTCGCCCTCTGTTGAGTTTTCTTAAAAGTTGTTGCTTACTGCGTTCCCCCTACTTTGTGCTATGGGCACTTTTGAAATCATCGTTAATGCTTCGAGGAACCCTGCAAGGTAGGCAGGACTATTGGCCTCAGATTGCAGGTGAGGAAACTGAACTGTCAAGAGGTTGGGCCATATGCCCCCAGTGGAGATTCGAACCCTGGCTCTTTGCATCGTGTCTGCTGCCTCCCTTTCCTTGTGCTCTGGGCTTGGTGCACCGTCCTAGAAGCAAATACTCCCGTGCGCAAGAGAGAACGTAACTGGACCCTGCATAAGGTACCGCTTGTCTTTTTAACAAAGACTGATAAGCACCTGATAGCACACTTCCAGGGCTGCCGGGGATGTTTGGTGTAGATGGTGTGTGCCTGGCATTCAGTTTAACCGGGACATCAGTGTCCTCATCCTCAATTCCCCAAGGCACCTCTTACACTTCTGTGCTTCTGTGTATTTCTCCCAATGTGGTTCAGCCCATCCCCTGAGGATACAGGCCAGCCGGGACCAGCGGCACAGGGCTCTAGAGCCTGCTGTTCCCTAGTGGATCCCGTTCACGCCCTGGTTCCTTACAGCTCAGCAGTCAGATCCTAAGCTCGTCGCCTCAGCGTATAATCTGGTTCTTTCCATCCTTGCCTCCCAGTTCCTGTACATGTGCACACGTACAACCACACACACATTTGCATGCACAGCTGCCCACACACAAACACGCATGTATCTCTTTGCCTAAGTGCCTTTTAGCTTAAAAACGAGATTGGCCTGGTGCTATGAAAGTCATGGTCTTTCAAAAAAGCCCTCTGTAATGTGCTGGGTAATGTCTCCTGCAGACATTTCTGGTGACAGGGATTTGCCACAGCACAGCCTTATGTAGCAGTGGTAAGGCATGCCAGATGACCCGGGCCTTGGCCACATGATAGAGTAGGGTAGAGAATAAGAAGTCACACGATTCCAGGCATGTTTCACGAAGCTCAGAGAAACATTGTGCACATTCAGACACAGGCATAGAGGTAGGCCTGGGCCATCCCTTAAAACTGGGCTACAAAATCAACCCCTGCACTGTGCTCTATCCACAAAGCCCGTTCATAAATGCTTGATGAAACTAAGGCAGCTTTATACTGTCTTGACAAGGGGAACGTGGGAGCAGAATGAAGTTCAGTTGGCTGGTGATCACTGAGGACCACGGGCCAAGTTGAGAACCATCACTCAAAGGCAGGCAGGTCCCACAGATCCGGTGCCACACAGGTAGTCACTTCACATGTGGGCACACTCCCTGGGGTACAGTGGCCTTTTCACTGAGGGTTGTTCTGGCCATGGAGCCACATAACCATCTCAGAAGCTCTCATGCTTCTTCAGCTGGTGAAAGTCTCTGAAGAGACAGAAGTCTGCATGAGCTCACCCTGAGTTCTGGAAGGTGTTAGAATAGGTCCAGTGCTGAGCGGTACATGAGCGGGTCCCCCAGACGATGGGCAGGGAAGAGTGGTTTCTCCGCTCTTTTTTTCTCATGGAGGCTGAAATGATTAACATTATTTTCAAGGTGAAAACTGCTCTGGACCACAATACAAGATTGATACAGTGAATGAAGAGATTGTTCAGAAATTTGTAGTTTCAGCAAGTAGCATTTGGGAGATAAGTCTTGCGAAGGTCGTGCTGATGGACTTTAGGTATAAAAAGAAGTATTGATAAGTACTTCGTCTCTGATTATTTTTTGGGGACACAGCTATATTGCTGAAGAGAATCTGATCAAATTTTCGAATGATACTCAGGGGAATCTCTTGGAACCAGATACAGTACCCTACAAGTCACTACGTTGAAGAAGGGAATTAATGATTCCGTGGATATAGACTGAATGTGGCTTTGCTTAGAGGACCACACGAACTCCCCAGGGCTATTCTAGCTTCTCATTCTCTGATTCGACACCCACTGCTTACCCACCTCCATCCATGCACATTAAGGTGGAGGCATTTTTTATTTTTATTTTTTAGCTCTCCCAGGCCACCTCCATATACTTTTAAAATTGCAGTCTGGTTTCTCTAACATGCGCAATGGCAGGATTATAAAGCAAACCCCAGCAGCAGTGAATCTGGGGGTGCTTCTCAGAGTCTAGCCTGCATTTCTTCTCGTTTGACAGCGGGGAGCTGGTGAGAAATTTGGGCTCCCTGCATGAATATTCTACCAGCTTATTTCACTTGGCAATGTGACACCCTCAGTGCACTTCTAACTTGTGCTATTTCTCTTCATAGTCATTATCTGAGATTCACGAGAACTGGATATGGTTACATGTCCCGGAGTTCTCTCCAGTGTACACTTTGCAATTTAAAGATACAGATATAGTAAATGTATTATGATTACCTGTGAGCCCTGAGCATTACTAAAGGAGATCAAGCTGCCGCGGTTTAAAATTTTATTATATAATCTACCCTTGGTCCACTCTTTAAAGTGTCAAGGTCCTTATGATTTGGGACCAAGAGATAAAACGTGGGGCTAACTCTTCATATATGAGTTTGAGATAATACGGTACATAGCTTATGAGAAAATTTATACACTATGTCTAATGTTTTCCTCCCAAAGCAGACCAATACACGCAGACACACAGGCACACACACGTGTGTCCGAATCCACACTGCAGATGTAATTTTGCTCAATTCTTTAACTGCTTCTGGAGCATTGTTCCCCTCCCTCCTTTATTCTGGGAGCTTTCCAATGTCAGCAGTCGGAACAGCAACACGAGTGGGCGATATCTTCCTCCACCCTTCTGGAGAAACAGTAAGCATGTCACATTCAAACTGAATATTTAGAGTTTTTTTGTTTGTCTTTGGCAAAGCTCTCAAATTCCAGATTTGTGCGGCGTCAGCCCAGAAGCACTGGCACATTATTTGAGATAACTCATCTTTTTTGACTCTCCTCTGGAGCTCCTGACCATTGATGTCTGGAGTGAGCGCGACAAATGCTGATTTATGGGGTGTTCCATGCCTTATTACTGAAATCTTTTATAATGAGGTTATAAAAGCTTCTGAGTCGGAAGGGTAAAAAAAGCTAATTTGGATTTCTTAACCAGTTTTATGAGACCATTTAGAGAAGACAAAACTGTTGAATTTACAAAAGCAAAGAGATGAAGGGAAACACCTATCTGGTGTCTCGTGCTGTGCAATGACTGATCCTGTTATACAGGCCGCAGGCGTGAGGCACAGCCTAGCTGATGCAGGACTGGATTACGGCCTTACGTCCAGCTGCCTTTTGGACCGCTGTGGGGCACCTGCCAGACCCCGCTTCTGGAGGGGCTGATTGGCTTCTGCGGCTTTTGCCACCTTCGCCACCTTCCTTTTGTTTGGGCTTTAGCCAGACTTTCCCTGTCTCCTCCATAAGCACATCAGCCTTAGCAGCGTCCGCGCGTCTCTGGCAGCCTCTGTCTACAGCTTGTGAGCTGTGGCTGCGTCCGCGTCTCTGGCAGCCTCTGTCTCTGCCGGCTGAGCGTGTTGCCGCTTCCGCACACTCAGCTGGAACAAGCGCACTAAGACGGAGCTTATGCAGAACCCTGGAACTTTCACTGTGGCTGTAATCACCTTTAGGTGTTGAAGTCAGAGAGGAATGTAAGTAGACATTCTGTTACGGGAGAAATTCCAGAATGATCTACTAGGCCTTCTAGAAGTACAAAGCATAAACTAAGCATCTCTTTCTCCCATTTTCAGTGGCCCAGACAACCTATTGCTTTTTTGTTTGTTTGGATACAGTATCTCACTTTCTTGCCCCTGGTAGAGTGCCATGGCATCACAGCAACATTGGGCTGTTGGGCTCAAGCAATTCTCTTGCCTCAGCTTCCCTAGTAGCTGAGACCGCAGGTGCCTGCCATGATGTCCAGGTATTTCTTTTTTTTTCTTGCTTTCTTTTTTTTTTTTTTTTTTTGAGACAGAGCCTCAAGCTGGATAGAGTGCTGTGGCATCACAGCTCACAGCAACCTCCAATTCCTGGGCTCAAGCGAGTCTCTTGCTTCCACTTCCCAAGTAGCTGGGACTACAGAAGCCCTCCACAACGCCTGGCCATTTTTTGGTTGCAGCCGTCGTTGTTTGGCGGGACTGGGCTGGATTTGAACCCGCCAGCTTAGGTTTACTGGCTGGCGCCTTAGCCCGTTGAGCCACAGGTGCCGAGCCAATGTCCAGGTTTTAGAGATGGAGTCTCACTCTATCTCATGCTGGTCTTGAACTCAGGAGCTCAAGCAATCCACTGGCCTCGGCCTCCCAGAGTCTGGGATTACAGGCATGAGCCACTGCGCCTGGCCTACAACCCAGTGCCTTTGAGCCTGCTTCTAAGCCTTTGTTTTGGGGATAAAATTAATGGCTGAAGAACAAGAAATAAAGACACGAATGCATTTCTTTTAAATCACTTTTCAATGATACTGAAGTATATAAACACTGCGGACATTGTGTGTAATAACCCTAATAAGAATATCCATTCAGGGAATGAATTCACTGTGTCCCAGAAAATGCTATAAATGAAAGTGGTTAAGTACCAATATGGATACAAAATCCAGGTGATAATGAATGTGTCTTTGGTACTAAGCCCTAGACCTTTCTTGCCATTATCTGTAAAGTTTTAACCATTCATCCATCTCCTGAAAGGAGCGTAATTGTTTATTTTAAAAAGGAAATTAGGCTCGGCGCCTGTGGCTCAGCGGGCTAAGGTGCCAGCCACGTACACCTGAGCTGGCGGGTTCGAATCCAGCCCGGGCCCGCCAAACAACAATGACAGCTGCAACCAAAAAAAAAATGGCCGGGCGTTGTGGCGGGCGCCTGTAGTCCCAGCTACTTGGGAGGCGGAGGCAGGAGACTCGCTTGAGCCTGGGAATTGGAGGTTGCTGTGAGCTGTGATGCCATGGCACTCTATCCAGGGTGACAGCTTGAGGCTCTGTCTCAAAAAAATAAAATAAAATAAAATAAATAAATAAATAAAAAGGAAATTAACAGCCAGGTGCAGTAGCTCACGCACTGTAATCCTAGCACTCCTCGGAAATGGAGATGGGAGAATTATTTGAGCTAAGGAGTTTGAGACCAGCCTGAGCAAGAGTGAGATGCCTGTCTCTACTAAAAATAGAAAAAAATTAACTGGGTGTTGTGGTGGGCACCTGTAGTCCCAGCTGCTTGGGAGGCTGAGGCAGGAGCATTGCTTGAGCTCAGGGGTTTCTATGGCCCTCTAGCCTGGGCAACAGAGTGAGATGCCCCCAAAAGGAAATTAACAACATACACACAGATGATCACTCTGTTGCACCCCCTCCTCTGAAGACTCTTAGAAGTCCTACCTGTGACCCAGGACCCTGCTGGAGGCAAGAACTGGCTGTTCTACTTCTGAGGCACTGGACTTACCTGGAGCCCGTGGAGCTCCAGAGGCTGGGGAGGCACTGGACTTACCTGGAGCGCGTGGAGCTCCAGAGGCTGATGCTGAGTGGTTTTTCTTTTCCCTCCACCTGACAAAGGAGATTTCCTTTCTATTTGGGACGGCAGTGGAGATGTATTCTAGTGCTACATAGACGTGCTTTGTCATAAAAACAGTGGTTCATTTACTCAGGTGTTAAGTAGTCTTTGGCAGAGTAAACTGGAAACCTAGGTTCCGATTATAATTTGGTTTCTAAGGAAAAATTCTATATGCCGAATAGCCATTAAATCCAAACACGCTTTCAGAGTATAAAAGTTGGTGACTGCCTCTTGGCCTTTGGGGTAACGCAAGGCACCGTCTTCCAATAGTAGGTGTTTTGCCCGAAGAGTAACAGTGTATGAGATGAGTGTGCCACGTGCCTCTGTCAAATCTTAATGATTCCTTAAGTAACGTAAAATGAATAGCAACTCTCCTAAATTGAATTGAGAAATTAATAGTGCAAACTGAGTCACTGGAAATTTAAGTCCCATTGCTTGGTTTGACTAATAGATTTCCCTGTTTTCTCCTGTACTTCTGGTGTTCCAGGCTCTAGGGTAAAGTCTCAGCTTTACGATCTCACTTTACCCCCATAATTTCTGAAGTGGTGGTTTTGTATTTACTGTGCAGAAGTTGACTTTTGCCTGGAATGCATATGCACTGTGCAGAGGGGGAGTGTCTGCTGTGTGCCAGGAAAGGAGCCAGGCTCTGCCCCAGCCCCCACTGCTAGAAGGGACAAGATGAGACTGTGCTTAGACCTTCTTCCTCTCAGCAAGCTGAATTAGTGGCTGCTCTGCCAATAGTGGGGTGAGACTTCACTTTTTAAAATGACCAGGTTCTTCAGAAATTGTGGCCCCCTAAAATGAAATAAATACCAGTTGTCCTAAAATTGAAGTGAGGCAATTGAACCTTGGGATGACAGAACAACACTATCCTCTATTTTGGGTGAATAAGATTCTTTCACTGGAGACATTTATTGATTCTTCTTCTGATCTCCTGCTCCCTTTTGCTTCCTTGCTAATTATATTCCCAGAGGCTTGATTATAAGTCTTAACTGTGTACTCTGTAGGAAAAGCTATATGAATGGGTTGAAAGTCGGTTTGAAATGGCATTTGTCATTTTTTAAAAATATGCATGCTATGAAGAGGATAGAGCCATGTCATCAGTGTCATCCACAAGCTCACAGCCAATTCTAGTTAAAAATGCAGATTCCTTGATCTATTTAAGTCCAAATCCCTCAGGGTGGCTCGGAATTCTGCATTTTAAACACTTTACAAGGTGATCCTTGGGCTCACTGATGTTGGAAAGGCTACTGTCTGCCCCCAAAGGTTATCAAAAGCAAAAACGGTCAGTGGCCTCTCGGCCTTCCAACCCCAAGTGTAATTCAGTGGTTTTACTCAGCGGTAGTTTCTTTGTATGGAAAATCCAGTGGGACCTTCTCATTTGTGCATTTCTTTTCTTCCTCATTCATTTCTTCCCAGGGTTACTTTTCCAACTTCTATGCTCTTCACAACGGCTGATCAATGAACTTAAACATAAAAGACAAACTTAAACTCTTCTCATCTCTTTTCATCCCCTCCACGGCAAATGCCCTTTCATCTTCTCAGACATTCCAAAATGTGGCAAAAAAAAAAAAGATGGCTCTGCAACAGATGCAATTCTTTCTAGGTCTCTAGGTAACATTTTAACCTGTGTAATGTTCACTGCACAGCATCTTAAGTAATATTCCAGGAAATACACTGCTGCTTGTTAAAAAGGATAGGACCCCAGAGATGTCTTTAAATATGCCTGTAAAGTGAGAGGTGCCAGGAGAAAGATAATATGGCTGATTATAGTTATTTACCTTACATTTTCATTCGCTTTTAACTGGGTGTAATTTAGGGGCATGAAATCTCTTATTGGAAGTGTATTTGCATTAAACAGCTCTAAGCAACCATGAAAGTGCAGAAACTGAAAAATTGACAGACTGGGTTCCTAGAATCCCAAAGTAGCATTTTTGTAATAGGCATACAAACAAATCGAATAAACATGTTTTGCTTCAGTGATTTAAAGAATATGGTCTTTGGAGTAATTTGTCTTTTTTTAACTATCATTTCTAACCTTTTCATTGCCTATCTCTGGTTTGCAGCTCCCCCTAACAATCTGTGGCTGTTTCCCAGCCAGCTGTTGGTGTGCTAGAGCTTGGGTGCTTTGTTTCCATTTCCTGGAGCTATCAAACCACCCTATAAAGGGGATTACCTGAGGGCTCTTGTTTCCCAGGTTTGCATTTAGCAGTGGCTTTTGTTTGTTTGTTTGTTTGCTTCTTGGTTTTGTCTTCTGAAGATGCTTCTCTCTTTGAAAGATACCCTTGAAAAATTGCAGTGGCCCTCAATTGCAATACTTAGGCCAAGTATCAAAAGATGCTTCCAGTAACATGAGCTCCTCTTTCTCCCCAATTAACAGCAGTGAACCTATGCACCAGTCTATTGAAATTCTAGACCTTGACTTTTTTTTTGGGTATGAGTAAAGGTTTTCACTTTTAGGTTTGGTTGTTGTTGTTTGTTATTTTGAGACAGAGTTTCACTTTGTCCCCCTGGGTAGATAGCTCATAGTGGCGTCATAGCTCACAGCACCCTCAAACTCTTGGGCTCAAGCAGTTCTCTTGCCTCACTCTCCCGAATAGCTTGGAGAGCACAGGTGCTGGCCACAATGTCCAGGTATTTTTTTTAAAGATGGGGTCTTGTGCTGGCTCAGGCTGGTCTCAAACTCCTGAGCTCAAGCAATCTGCCCACCTTGGCCTCCCACATTGCTAAGATTATAGGTGTAGCCACCATGCCCAGCCAAAGGTTTGCACTTTGGATGAGAATATGCATATATGTCATTGGTCTTGACATGACATTAAAAAAGTTATCTTTAGGGTGGTGCCTGTGGATCAGCGAGTAGGGCGCCGGCCCCATATACCGAAGGTGGCGGGTTTAAACAGGGCCTCAGTCAAACTGCAAAACAGAAAAATAGCCGGGCGTTGTGGCGGGTGCCTATAGTCCCAGCTACTCGGGAGGCTGAGGCAAGAGAATCACCTAAGCCCAGGAGTTGGAGGTTGCTGTGAGCTGTGACGCCACGGGACTCTACCGAGAGCGATAGGGGGTTATGTTCTGCTTTCTACTCGGACACATTTTGCAAACTTAATTGTTC
This sequence comes from Perodicticus potto, assembly GCA_963574655.1. Lineage (NCBI taxonomy): Eukaryota > Metazoa > Chordata > Mammalia > Primates > Lorisidae > Perodicticus > Perodicticus potto. The sequence goes on along the minus strand of CAUYRH010023972.1, from coordinate 11,984 downwards.
TATACGATGAGGGGATTGCTGCCGCTTGTCAAATTATTAAATAGGAAGAGGGAAAAATGGAGAAGAACGAGGCACAAAAGAAGAGCTTGCTTTGGTTCCCTGTATTCCCCTTTCCTTGTCCTCTCTCCTCCCACAACTTACGTTTTAACTCAAGTCTGTCTGACTGTAGTTAATGAATGTGCTCCCAGTAACATCTCCATCGTTAGGAAGAAAAGTCCACTCTAAGCTTGTTTCCAGAGTTGTGAATAAGATTTGCTCATTTGAGGAGTCCCTTTCGTTTATTGGGACTTACTACTGTAGAAGAACATTTGTATCCTTCACAGGAAACTTTATCTTCCAATTAGGGCTAAAGAAGAAATTCTCGAGAAGAGACTTGCTCTGTTTAAACTGACTGCCCTTTTTCTTCACCATCCTGATACAATGACAAAGATTCTTTTCCCCTTAATTGGCCCTCAAGTTTTAGGCCCCTATATGTATTGTGATGTGCCTTGTATCAAACTAAACCCCAGAGATCAGTAGGTCTTAATTAATAGGCTTTATGAGCTTGCTCTTAGATAGATGACAATCACATTTTTTAAAGTGAGAAGCAAGCAACAATATTTTCTAAGTAATTTCCCTCACACTTGGAAGAAATTGAGAGAAGAGGCTGATTTGCTGTCAGTAGCAAAAAATCTGTCTTACATCTCAAAAAAGGTGATGCTGTTTTGTATAATATGATATTATGAATATCTACCAAAAGAAGGTTTTTAAAAAATATATATATATTTCTGCTATGGTGCAGGTGTTTATGTGCGCCTAATTTTTGTGGTTCGTCTTAGTATGGGGAGTTATAATAAAAAATACACCAACCAGAGTTGTATGAGGCTTTGAAAAGAAGCATACATTTTAGCAAGTTTAAATCTTTTTTGTAAATTAATGGGCATGGGGGGAATCAGAATAAAAGCGACTAAAAATAAACAGCTGTATACTACTTCATTAAGCTGCTGCTTGGAGTGATTTTCCCATTGATTAGTCTCGGGGCTAATGCTGGTTCATTCCTCACTTCATTGCTAATTAACATCAGCGTTGCTCCTGACCACTTGACCGTGTTCTCTGGTGAACATGTGCTGGTTTGGCGAGTAATCACCCTTTCCCTCTCCCTCCCCCACGGCCTCCTTCCCCGGTACCCTGCTCCTTTATCTTTTCCTAAATATAAAGTTTTAAGCTAGGGGGAAAGGATGAGGACTTTAAGTTATAGCATACTAGTTCCCCTATAGACAAACTTAATAAAGAGATGAGATGCAACCAGGAGAAATAAACATCGCTACTGTACCCAAGCACTTGACTGAGGGCCGTGTAAACACAGGTGATGCTACTGTGTGAACTGGCCGGTTTGGTTCATTTTGCATTTGTCTCATTGATTCAGACTCTTTTGGAATATTTACAGGACAAATTACCTGACTCAGGAGTTACGACCAGAGACTTTAAGAGAGAAATTGAGCGTTAGCGGTAAGGCATCTATTTTTTAAGACTGTGTACCTTTTGATTTCTGAGTCTGTGAAATGAAATTCACCGCCAGATCATAGTCTCCTAATCTGACCCGTCGTTTCAGCTTTCACAGGATGATCTACAGTCAAGCAGAACATAGGTTATAATCAGAGCAGGATACTCAATTTGGCAAACCAGGATTAGAGATGAGAAAAATCCACAATATCAACATAATGAAAATCACTTGCCTCTGTTCCAGGTCAGGAGGTCAACGTTTCCATAAATTCCAACCAACATGCGTTTTGGACAAGCCTTTCTACAATCATTGAATAATGTGTTGTTTTGACTCAGTTCCAAATCAGAGCATCTCTTTTAATTCAATCAAACAGTACATTGCATTTAGAAAATAATTTCAAATTAGTTTTGATTCTTGCAGTTTGGTGCTCTGTATCCCCCAAGTCATCATAAAAGCAGCCTTTCTTCAAATGCACCTTTTAGGGGCAATCACTGCATTTCTTGCTTTGCAGTGTAGTCATTTTCCCTGCCATGGTTGTTTTTCCAGTAAGCATTTTAGTATGTATTTCCTGCGTATTCATTTATGTCTTATCCTCTCCACAAGACTGTACATTCCCTGAGGGAAAGAACTATGTCCTTTAATGTTTACCAAAGACATATTTGGGACTGACTACTTGCCACACACAGTGCCTAGGACAAGTGACACACAACCAAGTGACTGCAGGGGCTGAATGTTCGTTTAACAGCAACACAATTCCTTAAGATTTATCTTTAATGTTCATTTGATTGATATTTTTAAAGTTCATATTTATTCCTGTGTGCCCCCTGGCACTATGTTAAGCACTGTAGAATTTTAGTATTCTCTGTTATAGCGTTGGGATAATTATCGCTGAGGTGAAAGGAGGGTTAGATTTGGGGTGGACTGTAAGCTCCCTGAACAGGAGAACTTCCTCCCGGTTACCGATGTATTTCGCTTGTTTATGGCATCACCTGACAAATCACTTACTTAGTGAATGTTAAAGGGAGGAGAATAGAGGGGAACTTTTGAGGCAGCAAAGACTGCATGGAAAAAAGCTTGGAAGCTGAATATGTGATTTGTTTATTCATCCAACAGCAAATAGTTTGCTGAGTCTGGTAAATATCAGAAGAAATCATGGAAGATAAGTTTGGAAGGGTAGGTATCTCAGGGCCGGATTATGAACAGTCTTAAATGTGCACCTAAGGAAGTTGGACTTTATCCCTGTGAGCAGAAACTGAATATGGTTAATAACCAATCGTGGTAACGTTTATTTGAAGAAATCACCTTAAAACGAGGTAAGGCTGGCCATCGTATGTTGAGAACACACAGAGTATGTGGGAGAAGTTGGGCTTTTATTCTGGTTTTAGAGATACCACGCAGGGCGGGTGCTGGAGAGGACGGTTAAATAATTCAGATGCGCTGGCTGTAATTGCTGTAATAGCTGAGTGCTCTTAAAGTATGTGAGGACAGTGCTGTGTTCATTGCTATAGATCAACTTGCCACTGCTTTGTCCTTTCACGGAGTTTAATTTCGCCTTATTTTCTTTGCCTTCTATACCACTGGTATAAATTGGTTCAAGAAGAATCACACAAACGTGGCTTGTATAACCTGGGGTCTTCTAAGACCCTGAAATCCACTTTTGCTTCCATAAAGAAGGAACTGAAATATTCCCTCATTTTACATACCACCACTAAACTCCCCACAATATGATTTCTGTTAAATAGAACTGGTATTCTCTCCTCTGGTAAAGGTAATGTGTAAACCCTGTGGGGAAACTTTCCAATAGAAAGTTTTTTCTTACTAGAAATCTAGGGCTCCCAAAGCCCCCCATTAGAAAGTGATGATACTCGCTTTTCAAAGCCCCTTATGCTTTCAAACTACAAAATAAACACATCTTGACTGAGAGGGTCTCCCTCTTGGTGGGCACCCCTGGTACACTTGCCCCTGAAATATGGTGTTATAAGGCCAGCGATCAAAATCATACAGTTGTCTGCCCCAGAGGCACACGAAACGTCCTCCATCGTAGAATGTCTTCTTTTGTAAATTATATGAAAACTTCAGATTTAAATATCAGCTCACAAAGAATCTGCAGGCATAAGAGTGGGCCCAGCACTAGGGATGCGTTTGTTTTCCTTAGAAGTAGTCTGTTTTTTCCTGATATCTTTATTTCCTCTGCTCCCTAAAGGAAAAAGTTCTCCATGGATAAATACTAGGAGACTTACATGGAAAGTTTCCTGAGAATTCATCTCGTCATTGGCCCACACTTTGCCATCTACCTGGCAAATACAAATTGATGGACATGTGAGCGGCAGCCGCCGAGCTGGGGGGCTGCACACAACAGCAGCAGGCTGATTTCAGGATCCTCCGTGGACCCCTATCATGGAAGTGCTCTGTGCGGGAGTCACTTAAGTCGTGTGCATGGACCTGTGTGTGCATGTGTGCACACCCCTCCATGCACACATATGCCTGTGAAGGAAAGAATTTTTTCTTTTTTTTTTTTTTTTTTTTCAGTTTTGGCCGAGGCCGGGCTTGAATCCACCACCCCCGGTATATGGGGCCAGCATTCTACTCCTTGAGCCATGGGCACCGCCCCTAGGAAAGAATTTCTTAATAGAGGTTCTGGAGAAAAATAAGTTTCATTAGTTGAACATCCAAGAGAGATTCACACAGGATAGATTGTCATAAGCCTCACCATTTTACTAAAAATGCATTACTTGTTGATCTATGATGTGATGAAAAGAATTGAGAAAATAAAAAAATCTAATAAAGATGATAACAGGAGAGCATTTTGTAAAATTTGCATGTGAATTTATTACGTTGTAATCTGTCAGCAGGCAGTGTTTATTCAGGAGAAGGGAAAAATTGTACCATACATAGAGGCATAAAAAAATGCAACAGCAGAGTTTCCGGCTAGAAAACCTTTTTTTTTCCATATGGGCATCCATATGTTTTCTCTTGAAATCCATATTTTTGGCCTTGATACCCATATGTTAGCTTTTTGCCCAAATACGATTGTGTAATCATTCTTTATTATTTCTTTTTCCCTAGAATTTATTACTCTAAGGTTTGGTGGGGGTGGAGGAAGTACATGGAATATTTTGTGGATACAGACGTAGAAGAAATGGTGCTGGAGGAGAGACATACCCACGAATTTGTGTGTGTGTATTCATTTTATTCGTCTTTTTTAAATTTGATTTTCAATGCTAGGCTCTCATTTACTTGGTCAAAGCAAGATTCTCATAGGTCGTTTGGGTTTTCACGTCCCAGGTCACCTGTCCTGGGTGGATATATTCATGTGTCCACCTGGGTGTAATGCTTTCCGGCTGGGGGCCCTGAGCACATGTGTTTTCTGAGTGCTTTCTGCAGTGCAGTGGAACTGCTGAGTACAGCCCCGATTTTGTTATTTTTAGCCCAACAGGAACAGTGATAGGGTCATATAATTCACTAGATCATAACTGCCCAGTTACATATAAAACTTCCTCTCTAGAACGCCAAGTCCTGAAAAATAAAGTGGGGATTGTACTGTCTTACTTTTGCATCCCCAACTCATATCTTATGATCAGATTTCAATAAATGATTTTAGGCCTTTTAATCTATAAAAGTTTGCTCACAAGGGAAAGGGGTTATGGGCTTTGTAAACTACTCACCTCCAATCAGCAAGTCCTCTATTGCAAGCATTTAATATGGAGATAAAATCAACTTTGAATGAATCTCTGTGCTGGGCCATCTCCATGTAAGATTTCGACATTTTCATCCCTAGTCTAAAGTAAATCAAAAGGGACTTTTTCATCTTTTTATTCCACTTTCTGTAAACAATGAAATAATTATTAGATTTGAATATCCTCACATAAATTCATCTGGAATCAACTCTTGATTTCTTGAGCACTTCTTTGTCAGAAAACAAAGCCTGTGGATATAAGAGATGGGTTACTCTATGAGAAACATGGCTGGAAAGAAAACAAAAAAATGACAAAACCATGAGTATTTGCTTCTGTGGAACTTTCTAGAAGCAGAGCCGCAGCGTGCCCTTTTTCTTTTTAACAGCACAGGGAGATTTAGGTGGAAGCCTAGGACGGTGCACAGGGGATGTGCAGAGAAGACCAGAGCGGAGAGGTTTCCTTTATAAATTGTTTTACTTCATTTTCTTTCACTGGGGAGATTTCTGCTGTCAGCCGCTTTCTGTCCTCCTTGTCCTGAGGGCCCAGCAAGGTCAGAAGTGGGTGTCCATGGTCTGTGAACCTTATGACCTTTAATTGACAGACTGCTGAATTGCTCTCTGCAAAAAAGGCTGCTGCAGTGTGCCTAGCATGTGCAAAAGCTCTCTACCTTGACCATTTCCCAGGCATTTTGTCTTGAAATTTGTGCTTCAGCAACCTTCTGAGAAATGTCCAGTCAGAGCAGGTGTCGGGGCCACCTCTGCTGGAAACCTCTCACTGTGGAGAGTCAGCATTTTGACCCCTTCCACAAAACTGAACAGTTGTCAGCAATCTTTCACTTATTACATTCCTAGGAAAACATGCTGAGATAACTCTGTAACTACTCGAGGTGTAACTTCAGTTGATTGGCACAAGGAGTAAAAAGCACACACTTCTCTTCTGTTCCAAAGGTTTTAAATGCTGAAATTCTGTCTTTCGCTTTTTCTCACTCGTCCGAGGCTTGGGATGCAAGGATGAGCTTATTTTAAGATTCCTCGGGACAGCATTTCATCCCTTGACTCTTTATTCTTTGTCACATTACCTCATTGCATTAGGACTTGCATCTCCCTCTGATGGCATCTAGTTTCCTTTCCATTCACAGTGGCCTGGGATCATATCTCTGATCCACTTAGGAACGCCGAGCACTCTACCCTGAGAATGTAAGCGCTTTCTCGGTCACATCTATTGATCTTCAGAGCTCTATTTCTGGATTTCCATTCACGTTCTCATTTGGCATTTGGGATATTGGCTGGTCCTTTGAGGGACAAATGTTAAGGTGGGTGCAGGAACTAGATAAAGAATATTACTTTGAAACCATAGAAGCAAGTTTTAATATAGAGATTGATGAGAGTCTATGAATCCCATACTCCTGTAAGTAAAATGGAAAAAGATAAAATACAGTAAATGTATCTGGCTGGGCCTACCAAAGAAAAATGAGCACTTTCACGACAAAAAAAGAGTAGAATTTAATAGCATAGTTTATTAAAGCTTATTATTACAGAGCCTAAGTGTGAAATACCTTAGTAAATAAAGACACAGCAAATAGTCACAGAAATTTAGTGGATTTATTCCTAAATTGAAATTCTTTTCTCTAAAGAATAACAGATCATATTTCTTTGGAGAGCCTGTGTTTACTATACTTTGGAGATAACACAGTTTACGATGCTGTAAGAAAAAAGGAAAGGGAAGCCCAGAATTGGATTTTAAAAATTCTGCAGCTGTAATAATGAATTGTTGCAATGAGAAAAACACCTAAATTAGAGGATAGCGACTGTCTGTCTTAATAAGAGCCATAGTGGAAAGCCCTTCTTGAAATAGAAGTAAAATAAAGGAAAAATTACATTGTTGCAGGGCTAATTTGATGAGAGGACCTCAGTAAATTGTGATTGCACAGTTAATAAATCCTAGAGCTTTTTTTGGAAGACAAAATTAGTTGTTTGGTGGTTAAAAAAATCAATTACAAATTATATTGTCTTCTTTAACCAATCAGGCAGAGAAACCATAATAATAATGCTCAAAGTGAACAGAACTTCATTGCATCAAAGATGCTCCCTTTTTCAACAGGAGGCTGAAAAGTAGCATTTGTAAATGGTGAGAATGTTCCTTTCCTATGGCTTTGAAGGAATGTTTCCTGTTATTTTCATATAAAGTCTAAGGAGAGTATGAACATGTTTAGGTATCTTTTTAAAAACATAAGAGTAAGGATTAGTACTTTATTTGGAGAGGAGAATCTAGCCACCTAACGGAAGTGAGTGGGTGTTCTGCATGTTAGTAGACAGAAAAATGTGGGGCTCTGTAACCAGATCCATAGTATAGATGGTTTAAAAAAAAATCATCATTACTTTGGTGAAATAACTCCAAGTGCATGCCAAAATGTGCATACAGAATCAGAATTATCTTTGTATAAACATGACAGCCTATTTAATAACCAAGAATAAATATTACTGTGTTTCTTGACCTAATTCAGGTGCTTACTCTTATAGGAAGTCTCAGAATTAAGACTGATTGTATCCTTATTGTTCAAGTTGAAAATCAGTTCCTTGAAACTGACAAGGTTATTTTCCCACAGTAAGAATGTGATGAATGGCAACTAGACTGTCCCAGGAATGTTTACTTAACTGACTTTTTAGCTGAAATGCTGTATGCATTGGACATTGAGTTAAAAATCGGTCAGGGAGGCCGGTAGGAGGATCTGGGCTTTGGAATTGGCCAGAACTGAATTTAAATCTCTTCTCTGCCAATTTAATTACTGTGGACAAATTACGTTGCCACTTGGATGCTCAGTGTTCTAATCTGAAAAGTGAGGAAAATGATACTTTCTTGAAGCGTTGTGGGTAACTGCCCAAAGAAAGCAGTTGTTATTAACATAGTATTTGTTGATCCTGGCAATCTAGTAATTAAGAAAAGAGAAAAACAGAACACTATTTTTTAATTGAATAATAGTTTTAGCTGTTAAGTGGATTTTGGTTAGAGTATGGGTTTATAGGAAGATGAGGAAGATTTTTCTTCATTTGTTTTTTACACAGTTACAGGATGAAGAAGTTTTTAAAGGCCTATTTGTAATACATTCATGGATTATGATGTTGCCAGTTTTTTATTACGTTTTTTTCTCATACCCAAACATGACTTTTAGTTCTTGTGCATTTTGTTTGCTACTGGATATATATCTTCTATGATTATATCTTCCACTGCATTGAAAATATTAGATTGTTGCTATCAGTTTATATGAATTTTTCCCCATTTGACCAAAAAAGTATTCTGATGTTTTCCAGACAAATAGATTTGGAGACATGGAATTGTCTTAGCTGTACTGGTGAGGTTTAAGGAGGAACACTTCCCTGTACCAGCTGCAGGTGACTGTATAGGTGCAGGAGAGTGAGCTGTCTCAAATGAAATGTGAAATGAAGTCGGTAAAGCTTAGGTTGGCTGGAGCAGGGTAGGGAAAATACTCTAGCTGTGTTTGGTGGTTGTTCGTGACTAAGGGATACTCATACTCAGAGATTATCCATACGAGGTTTACTCTGGCAATTCGAAACATAAAAGTGAATTTGAAAACACAGAAAGTGGCTTGGCGCTTGTGGCTCAACAGGCTACGGCACCAACCACGTACACCTGAGCTGGTGGGTTCGAATCCAGCCCGGACCCGCCAAACAACAATGACGGCTGCAACCAAAAAATGGCCAGGCGTTGTGGCGGGCGCCTGTAGTCCCAGCTACTTGGGAGGCGGAGGCAGGAGACTCGCTTGAGCCCAGGAATTGGAGATTGCTGTGAGCTGTGATGCCACAGCACTCTATCCAGGGTGACAGCTTGAGGCTCGGTCTCAAAAAAAAAAAAAAAAGAAAATGGATCAACCATGTTCTTGGCTCCCTTTCTGCCACCTTTTGTAAGGTCGTTGTTCTTGCCAATTGCCATGGTGCTGCCCAGAGAGCCAAAAGGCTATTGTAACTCATGTTTAGAAAGCTGGGGGAGACTCCGTCCAAGTAAACCACTAGCTTCTGCCCACAGGGAGACCTCAGAAGCAGAGCCCAGAGGCTGAGGATACTAGTACAAGTTGTTGGACTGTATACTGCTGTGTAGAATAGTCTTGAGATGAATCCAGAACTTGATCACCACTGTATTGCCAAGACCACCTCTGAGACACCAGCTATGCTCATACCAAAACAGTCCCTGTTGGTCCTTTGCCCTGGACTTGTGATGTTGTGGACTAGTTCTGTTCTCAATTGTGGTTGAGTGTAACAAATATACAATAAATCATGTCTCTTGCTGTCTGAGCTGAAGAGTCAAAAAATGGGAAAATATTTGACAAAAAAAAAAAAGGATAGATACGTATGCCTGTGCCAAACACATACAGACTTTTTTTCATATTATTATTCCTTAAACAGTATAGTATAACAACTACTCATATAGCTTTTACCTTATGTTAGGTACTATAAGTAATCTGGAAATGATTTAAATTATTCAGGGGGGTGTGCATAGGTAATGTGCAAATACTATGCCATTTTATATAAGGGACTTGAACATCCATAGGTTTTGGTATCCTTGGAGTGGGGTCCAATTTTCCAGAGATACCTGGGGGAAGTGTAGTTTGTTGAGGATTTTTCATGTGTGTTTATGAAAGAAGTTGATCCGTTGTTTTTTGTGTGTGTGTGAGACATAGTCTCACTATGTCGCCTTTGGTGGAGTGCTGTGGCATCACAGCTGACAGCAACCTCATACTCTTGGGCTTAAGCGATTCTCTTGCCCAGCCTCCTGAGTAGCAGGGAATGTAGGTGCTTGCCACAACGCCCAGCTATTTTGGGGTTGCAGTTGTCATTGTTGTTTAACAGGCCAACGCCCTCGAAAGCGCTAACCTATTGCACAACAGAGAGGGGGATTTTTATTCACCCTGTAATTTTAGGGCTTTATTATGTTAGAGGATTTCTCAGATTTTTGGTGATTCTTGGTTGTGTGGCTCATATTTAAGCATAAGGCACTAAAAAAGTGAGTGGAAGCTCCGAGTCTTTGGACAAGATTTTTTCTTTGTGGTCTGTAGAGATGTTATTCTCCTTATTTTTTTTCTCATAGTAACTGCATGGAATGTGATCTTGAGTTTTTTGCAGTTTTGTGTAAAGTTTGCTTATCTCTTACCTGTGAGATGATCTTTTTTCTTTTTTTTTTTGTTTTCTTTTTTGAGACAGAGTCTCAAGCTGTTGCCCTGTGTAGAGTGCAGTGGCATTACAGCTCACAGCAACCTCAAAGTCTTGGGTTTAAACAATTCTCTTGCCTCAGCCCCCCAAGAGACTACAGGCACCCGCCACAACTCCTGGCAATTTTTTTTTTTTTTTTTTTTGTAGAGACAGAATTTCACTTTATTGCCCTCAGTAGAGTGCTGTGGCGTCACACAGCTCACAGCAACCTCCAACTCCTGGGCTTAGGTGATTCCCTTGCCTTAGCCTCCCAAGTAGCTGGGGCCACAGGTGCCCGCCACAACACCTGGCTATTTTTGTTGTTGTTGTTGTTGTTTGACTGGGGCCGGGTTTGAACCCGCCACCTTTCGTATATGGGGCTGGTGCCCTGCCCACTGAGCCACAGGAGCCACCCGAATTTTTTTTTGTTGTTGTTGTTGTTGTTGTTGCAGCTGTCGTTGTTTTAGGTGGCCCGGGCCAGGTTCAAACCCACAGCCTTGGTGTATGTGGCTGATGCCCTACCCACTGAGCTACGGGTGCCGCCCAGAGCATCTTTTGTTCATGTTTACAGTCCAAAGCTATGTGTGTCTCATTATCAGAACTATCTGCAGCATTTGCTCATTTTTATGCTGAAAAGCAACCTCATTTTTTTTTCTTTTTTTTGTAGAGACAGAGTCTCACTTTATCGCCCTCGGTAGAGTGCCGTGGCGTCACACAGCTCACAGCAACCTCCACCTCCTGGGCTTAGGCGATTCTCTTGCCTCAGCCTCCCGAGTAGCTGGGACTACAAGCGCCCACTACAACGCCCGGCTATTTTTCTGTTTTGCAGTTCGGCCGAGGCCGGGTTTGACCCTGCCACCTTCGGTATATGGGGCCGGCGCCCTACTCGATGAGCCACAGGTGGCACCCGAAAAACAACCTTATATTATTATAAAAGCAGTGCGTGGGTTTTGTAGAAAATTAGGAAATGCAAACAATAAAACATAAAAGTAGAATCATTACATTCCAACTGTCTAGAGCAGTGTTTTTTAACCTTTTTTATTTCACAGCACACTTGAACCGATAGTTAAACTTCCTCAGTACACTTAAATTATGTTAATAGTAAAAAAAAAAAAAGACCAAAAAAGGAATGTACTTACTGTTCTTTGAATTTCTTTTCTTTTCTTTCTTTTTTTTCTTGAGACAGAGTCTCACTATGTTGCCCTTGGTAGGGTGCCGTGGTGTCACAGCAACCTAAAACTCTCGGGTTTAAGAGATTCTCTTGCCTCAGCCTCCCAAGTAGCTAGGAATACAGGCACCCACCAAAATGCCTGGCTATTTTTTGTTGCAGTTGTCATTGTTGTTTAACTGGCCCGGCCTGGGCTCGAACCCGCCACCCTTGGTGTATGTGGCTGGCGCCGTAATCTCTGTGCTATGGGCACTGAGCCTATACTTTGAATTTCTTTAGAAAATAAATTAATGATCTTTAAAAATTTTCTTTTCTTTTTTTTTTTTTTTTTTTGAGACAGAGCCTCAAGCTCTCACCCTGGATAGAGTGCTGTGGCATCACAGCTCACAGCAACCTCCAATTCCTGGGCTCAAGCGAGTCTCCTGCCTCTGCCTCCCAAGTAGCTGGGACTACAG